>RJWM01016733.1:0-36389 GCA_004363535.1 Dasyprocta punctata
TGCTGGGATTAAAGGCGTATGCCACCACGCCCAGCTCTTCTACCTATTTTATCCTTCAGCAGATGCAGTGCTTCTATCTTAATATCTAGGTCTTTGATCCATTTTGACTTTAGTACAGAAAAAAAATATGAACAGTTAAAAACAAAAATGTACTTCTGGGGAGCTCTAGTTGAGCTTCTGCCACAGGCTTTGCCTGGTTCACCTCTCAGCTTTCTGTGCTCTCCATCTGTAGTTATGTCCCAGCTCTCCCCAGCCTTTATCTGGCTGGGAACTTCAGTGATCCTCTGTAGTCAGGTAGGAAGTGGTAACCTTGCCCGTGTACACTTTTCTGATGGCTTTTCTCTGCCTCTTTTACTTCTGGGTCACAGCAGTATTGTGCTTGTTGGGTTTCAGTCCAACATGGGGTTTTAGTGCTTTCTAGGAGCTAGCAGGAAATAACCTCCACAGGCTCTGATTTGGGTTGCTTTCTCTACCCGCAGTGATCTTGCATCTCGTTTTTCAGTTTCAGAGGCTCTCTTTCCAGCCAATGATTTCATCAGCACGTAGGATATGGCAACAGGAGAGGCCATTGGCTTTTGGTGAGTGGAGGGAGGAACCCCGCATGACACAGCCTATCAGTGTTTGGAGGGCTGGTGACTGGACAGAGCCTACACAGATGCAGAGCTTAGTGGTAGAGTATCTTACCTGACTTTACTCCAACCCCAGCTCCAAAAGGTCACAGCCACTGCAAGCTCCTGCATTTCTGTCTCACAGATTGCTCAACCTGGTTAGGTTTGGTGCCTAACCAGAATCAGCCTTTGTTTTTCTGTTCCTATGGTTCTCTGGTTCTAACTTAGTCATTGCCCTCTGAGTAACTCTCTGGCTTGTATTTTGCTTAGTGCTCTGCCCTAAGAGGCTCTTTTGCAAATATCTTGCTTACTGGGCACTATCTCCCAGTGGAAGGAGAGTTAGGACAGGCAGACAGTGGACAGCAGCTAAGTTGGGTACCAGTATCAGCTCTACAGCCACTTCTGCACTCATCTTCCCTCAAGGGATTTGAGCTTCTCCCTAGATGGTGAGTTTGCCAGATCTAGGCTGTAAGCAGTGCCAGAATTGAGAGGTGGCAGGGCTTCTTTTTTTAAAGAGAAAAAAAAAAAAGAAAAATCAAGAAGTAAACAAATGAAAACAACAACAACAAAAGCAAAATGACAACAAAACAACAAAATAGGATTTCAAAACAAGATGATAGAAATTTACCAATGGTTGCTATATTGCATATTGTTACCTTCAAAATAGTTGCTCAGGTTACCAGATACAGGAATAAAACAAAATAATAAAATGGAACAAAACACTGGATTTCAAAAACAAGACAGAAGGAAATCCCCCATAGTTGCTATAATGCATATTGTTATCCTCCAAATAGATGCTCAGACTATCAGCTTTAGGCCTGCAAAGTTAATCAAACAATACAAGCATTACATTATTTTATTTACTTCAGTGGCTATCATCTCAGCCTGAGTTCCTTTGAATAAGCTGGTTGCTTACGGGGTGGGGTGGCGTGGGGGGATTGCTCTTCTGGTCTACCAGCCTGTACACCAGCTGGTTCACAGGAAGGCACAGGTTGGCTTTCTGGTTCTCTTCCTGGCCTGCATGGCTGCCTCTGGCTCACAGGAAACCATGTGTTAGCTTCTTGATTCTCCTTCCAGCCCACATGATTGCAGCTGGCTCACAGAAAGGCGCAGGTTGGTTTCCCAGCTCCCTTCCCAGCCCATATGGCTGCCTCTGGCTCACAGGACAGAGCTGCTTATTCTAAACACCCTTGTTACTATATCTCCTCTAATGGACTTTTCCTTCAGTTTGTCCTGTGGATGGGTTTTTGCTTGACCTCACTTCCAGCACATGCAGACCTTGGTGACCATCATCTCACGAGCACTGCTGCCTCTAGCCCATCATGATGCTCTTTCCCTAACGCAGCTTTTAATGATGAATACCTGAAGAGAACTGTTGCCTAGGATATTGTTGCAACTGAGGAAGACAGTGAGAAGACACCTGAATCAACACCAGAAAACTGCATTTATGACTGATTACATCAAAACATTGCTTGGGCTTGGGATGATATCACAAAGCAGTGTATGAATGACACACAAAGGACACCCAAGAAATTTGTTCATGAAATCAACACATTTGCCAAGGATGTGGAGATTGAAAAAAAAAAAAAAAAGGCTGTGGTTAAGTTGGCAAACAACTTTAATGATGATGTAGATGAGGGGGCACTGAGGAGCTCCTAGAGATGTTTCCTGAGGAACTAAGGGGTACTTGTTGGTACTGGAACAGTAACATATAGCCAAAAAGGCAAGAGGAAAGAAAATTGCAGAACTCTCAAGAAAATTCAGTGAGAAGTTTAGCAGGTTTTGCAAACGTCAAAATACTCACTAAGAAGTTTAAAAACAAAGGCCCCCAACTCTGGGAAGTTTTCAGTAATAGATATGAATGTTCATGATGCATTGTCTACTTACAGGCAAATTTATTGTTAAAAAGAAGCTAATTAAGCAAGTCACCAGGGACATGTTTGTGTAGAGAATAACACTTGCTCAACAAGAGCCTCAGGTGGGTCCTAAAAAGGATTCCAGGAAAAGACAGTTATCATAGGTGATGCCAGTTCTGTGTGTATTAGTGCTTCTGAAGACCTTCCAATAGAACAAAATGGAGAGGGGAAGACAGGGACACTGATGGTCCTGATCCTGTGTAAGCACTGGTTAATGGACATGTTTGCATCTTAATTTTTAACAAATTTAAAAAACAAAAATATAGGGTTGCAAGTATAGCCCAATGGCGGAAAATACTTACCTAGTATGTGTGAGGCCGTTGGTCTAACCCTTAGCACTACGAAATATAAAAAGTAAAAAAAATTTAAAAATATAAAATTTACAGACTACAAAGCAACTATTTTTATAAACTTATACATTTGTATTTTAAACTAAGTGCTATTATAAAAGTCAAGATATTTTTAAAAACTAAAGTTTATAAAGTAAAAATGTTGTAGTAAGCTAATTTATCATTGAAGAAAGATTTTTCTTATAAATTTAGTATAGGTAAAGAGTACAATGGTTTTAAAGTTCGTATTAGTGTATACTAACACTAATACAGTGATAGTGAATCTTTTAGAGGTTTCAATGATACAAACCAGCCCACTGTGGCCCTTGTGCCATAGATTCACCACCACTGTCCTAGAACTTCATATTCCCCTTCCACCTACTCACTCACCTGCAGCAACTTCCAGTCCTACAAATTGCACTCATACTTCCCCCAAATTGTTGTACCATTAAAAAAAAATCTTTTTAAACCAGGCGTGGCAGTGCACGCCTTTAATCCCAGCACTCGGGAGGCTGAGGTAGGTGAAGCATTGTGAGTTCAAGGCCAGCTTGGGCTAAAAACGTGAGCAAGGCTGGCCTGAACTATATAGTGTGACCCTGCCTCAAAAAAAGTAAGGCTGGGAGTTTGGCTTGGTGGCTTAAGCATCTGCCTGGCAGGAATGAGGTTGTGAGTTTGATCCCTGGTACCAGGAAAAAAAAAAATCTTTTTATATCATAGCTTTATATACCTTTTCTATGTTTAAATATCATCCTAATACTAATTAAATACCACTGTGTCACAGTTGCCTATATTATTTGCGTTGGTAACATACTGTACAGGTTTGTTATCCAGAAGTGGAATACCTGGGTCAAATGGGACCTCCAATCCTAGCTTTTTGAGGAATCTCCGCACTGACTTCCACAGTGGTTGTACCAGCTTGCATTCCCACCAGATGATTTACTCGTGTTAAGTTTTGGTAGACAGTATCTTTTAAAAATTTTAACTATTTTGTGTAGGTCATCAAATTTATGGATATAGCATTGTTCTTTTATTATCCTTTTAATGTGTGTGGAGTCATTAGCAATGATCCATTATTTCTCATATTAGTACCTTTTGTCTTTCTACACCCTTAGTTTGGCTAGTGGTATCAATCTTATTGATACTTTCAGTGAGCTAGCTTTTGGCTTGAGTTTCTCTACTGATTTTCTGCTTACATTCATACTGATTTATGGTTTTTTTTTTTCCTGGTTTCTTGAAATTTAACCTTTTTCTTAATGTTTTAGATTTTTTTCTTTTATTTTAATATGTTCAATTCTATAAACTTCCCTCAAACAACTTTTCCTTGAACGAACGTTGATAAATTGCATTTTGATTCCATTTTACTTTCTTTTTTTTTTTTTTTTTTTTTTTTTTTGCTTTGGGGTTTTTTCCCATGGCCCTTTTTATTTTTTTTCTTCCCCTTCTTTTTTTTTTTTTTTTTTTTTTTTTTTTTTTTTTTTTTTTTTTTTTTTTATTTTTTTTTTTTTTTTTTTTTTTTTTTTTTTTTTTTTTTTATATTTTTCTTTTTTTTTTTTTTTTTTTTTTTTTTTTTTTTTTTTTTTTTTTTTTTTTTTTTTTTTTTTTTTTTTTTTTTTTTTTTTTTTTTTTTTTTTTTTTTTTTTTTTTTTTTTTTTTTTTTTTTTTTTTTTTTTTTTTTTTTTTTTTTTCTGGTGGCATGGGGAATTGCACCCAGGGCCCTTACACTGAACTGCATCCCCAATCTTATCTATTTATGTATGTATTTATTTTGAGACAAGATCTTGCTAAGTTACTGAGCTGCTCAGGTTGGGTTAACCTGCAATCCTCCCAGTCTTTCAGAGTGATGGGAGTACAGGTGTGCACCACCATGCCTGGCTTAGAAATATATTTTACATTTTCTTTAGATTTCTTTGACCCATGTGTGATTCAGAAGTCTTGTTCAATCTTCGAGTATTTGGGGATTTTCTGTTACTGGTTTGCTGCTTCACTGTTGGGCACATACACATTAAAAATTCTCTTTAGTAGAATGGACCCCTTATCGTTATATAATACTCCTCTGCTTTGTTTAAAATGAATACAGGGACCTCAGCTTTCATTAGTGCTAGTATGATACACTTTACTGATAATCCAATAAAAGGATTCTGCATTTGTTAGTTTGTATTTTTAGAATTTTACTTTTTCTTCTATTTCTCTGCCTTTATTATCCATCTGTTCTTGCATGTTTCATACATTCTCCATTAGCGCTCTTATCACATTAATCAATTTTAAATTCCTAATCTGAGAATTCCAACATTTAATAGCTGAGTTCTGATGCTTGTCTCTTCAAACTATCTTTTTTTCTTTTTTTGTTGAATCTTGGACTTGATGTACTGCACAAAAAGGACTCCCATGACTATATCCTTACTGATGTGGTAATAGCAGTAAGGAGCATTCTATAGGCCTATGATTAGGCCGTTAATGAAAGTAGGCCCTTAGACTTTTTTTTTCCTAACAGCTTTTAAGATTCTATTCTTGTGTTGACTTTCTGGAATCTTGACTATGATATGCCTGGCTGTAGGGTTTTTGTTTTTGTTTTTTATAATGGCTAAATGGAGCTCTATATGCCTCGCTTATCTCTGTCAAATTTTTTTTCACTACCAGGGAAATTTTCTGACATGATGTCTGTGAAGTTTTTTTATATCATTTGTGCTATCTCCTGCTTTTTCATTGACTCCAATCTTGCTATTTTTCTTTGCCTTGTTTAGAAGCTGCTGGATTGATTTCTTCATAGTCCCTTGCTATTTTTTTTAAGAAATCTTTCTTTTCATGATAGCTAACTGCACACCTGTCTTCTATATCTGAGATTCTGTCCTCATATTGCCTTAATCTGTTGCAAATACTTTCACTGGAATTTTTATTCTCCCGGATATCTTGAATCTGCCTCATGGATTGCATTTCTTTCCTATGCTGAGCAATTGTGGCTTTCATAATTTTCTTAATGTTGTCTATTTTTTTTTTACTGGTATCGGCTCTACAGTCACTAAGTATGATCTTCATTGTGGATACCATCTCTGAAGTTATTTGAGAAATTATTTCTGATTTTTTCCAGAGCCTCATTCAATTGTTTTGTTGTCACCACTTTGGAGAGGCCAGGGGGAGGCTTTCAGATTGTCCCACCTCATTGCCCCAAGTTTGTCTTTGGTGAACTCAATGTCTGGGGTTGCATCTCCTTTAAGTGTCTCTCATTTTCTTTTCTTAGTTTAATTCCTAGGGCAATGCTTGTAAATTGCCTATAATGGGTTGCTTTATTGCTAGTATTTAGAACCTTCAGGGAATGACTACTTCTCCGAGGTATCTTCCAGGTGTAGCTGGTTTTTGGGTTTTGAGTCTTTTGGAAGAATCTACCTCTTCAATTTGTTGGAAATTAAAAGTTGCTGTTTCTTTGACCCAGCCCCTGGTTCTTTTGCACTGCACCACAGTATTTTCTATGACCCTTAATCAATCTCAGTCGTGGAATACCAGGAAGAACAGCTATTTAGAACAATTATATCACTTTTGGCTATAGTAGTATCACTAGCATCAAAAACAGCCTAGAAAATGACAAACTGAGCTAACCATTAATTTGCCACTTTATCCATATGAACTAGATTTGTGGTTATATAACATCTAAAGCAAATCAGAAAATTATATGCAGTATAAAAGTCCTTAATATGTCAATTTTGCCCTGGGGGTTAAAATTAAAAATGGGTTAAAGAGAATAGAGGGCTGGGAATTTAGCTCAGCAGGTAAGCACCTGCCTGGCAAGTGCAAGGTCATGCATTCGATCCCTGGTACCAAAAAAAAAAAACAAAAAAAACAGAGAGAGAGAAAATAGGTAAGTGGAAGAAGAGGAAGAGATTGGAAGCAAAGTTGGAGGACAAAGCGGGATCATGTTAACTTTGGGAAACTGGTGCAAAAGACTGAAGTGAAAGACAAGAAATTTTAAAAGAACAGAACAGAACCACAACCACAGTAAGACTAGAAACCACATTCACACTCATATAAAAACAAGATCAGAGAAAAAAACCAAAAATGAAGAGCCGGGCGTGGTGGCGCACGCCTTTAATCCCAGCACTCGGGAGGCTGAGGTAGGCGGAGCGTTGTGGGTTCGAGGCCGGCTTGGGCTACAACGCGAGCGCAAGGCCGGCCTGAGCTACATAGTGCGACCCTGCCTCAAAAAACCAGGGCCGGGAGTTTGGCTCAGTGCCTTAAGCGCCTGTCCTGGCAGGCGGGAGGTTGTGAGTTCAATCCCCGGTGCCGCAAAAAAAAAAAAAAAACCAAAAATGAAAAAGTAAAAATCAAAAATAAAAACAAAACCACAACAATGAGAATGACAAGAGAGAGAGAAAAAAAGGTTCACTTCCAGGTTTGTCTATGCTGTCACTGGTAGACAGATCTGTGCCCATCTATCCCAGGAAGCCAGCAGTAGCTTTTTAGCGGGGTAGTGGATTTTTTTGTTTTTGTTTTTGTTTTTGATACTGGGGATCAAACTCACAACTCTGTGCCTGCCCAGCAGGTGCTTACACCACTGAGCTAAATCCCCAACCCTATTTTTTTTGAGACAGGGTCTCACTATGCAGTTCAGGATAGTGGATAATTTCAATGAGCCTACAAACACCTTCTGCAGGCCTGAGCACAGCTGGAAACTGCTTCATGGAGCTGGAAGCAGCTCTGAGTTCTGAGCTCAGCTGGCCCCTCTCCTAAATGGCTCCTGGTCAATTGGTCTCTCATGTGGGAGGACTGGGTCCTCAGGACTCACCACCAGCTAGTGAAGTCCTTCATGTCTGCCGCTCTCCACTGCTACTCCTCTCTGTGGAGGCCTCTGGGGTCGCCAGTTGTCACCATGTGTCCACTGGTTTGAACCACTCCTCTTGTGCAGTGAGTCCTATTTCAGGGAGAAGGTGCTGCTGGGTATTTTCTTCATTGAAGTTTTTCTCATCTCTTTCTCTGTGGGCTTCAATTCATGCTTCAGATCCTTCCTGGGTACAGGGGACCCACTTCCCTCCTTCTTGCCTTCCTCAAGTTGCTATATTTCAGCATCTGGAATGACAACTCTCAGAGGCTCTTTCCTGCTTACCACTCCACCATTTTGGTGCTTTCTCCCACCATTAGACTTTTACTTTCACAACTACTTCTGTCATTCTCCCAGTTCCTCAACCCACACTTAGATGAAAGTGAAAGAAGACTACAGTGAGCTGGAGTTGAATATTTCTCTCTCTAGTGACATTCAAAGTGATTAGGCTCTAGCAAAAGTTTCAATTTTTTTTTTTTTTTTTTTTTTTTTTTGTGGCACCCGGGATCGAACTCACAGCCTCGCACCTGCCAGACAGGTACTTAAGCTGCTGAGCCACACTCCCGGCCCTGGTTTTTTGAGGTAGGGTCGCACTATGTAGCTCAGGCCGGCCTTGCACTCACGTTGTAGCCCAAGCCGGCCTCGAACTCACAACGTTCCGCCTACCTCAGCCTCCCGAGTGCTAGTTTCGATTTTCTTAAGGAAAACCAAATTCCAAATTCTGTGGGCCTATTTCAGAATGGTTACTTTCCCCCACAACTGCCAAAAGCACAAATAATTATTCCTTCTTCTCCTCTTCCTCTTCTTTTCTCTGCTCTTCACCATGAAAATGTGGTGAGACTCCTATAGGTAGAACTTACAAAAGTTTACCTTACTCACAAGGCGTGGCCTCCAAGAGTTTTTCTTTCAAGTTAGTCCATGCTCAATTTCCAGCAATTAGTTAATTCATACCTGATGCTGGCTCCAGCAGCAGTTTCTAGGCATATTCTCCAGGTAACTATAATTCTGCACTTATGTCTACTGTTTTCATGTTGGTGGTTTTTTTCTGTGACCTCAATTCTTGGATGGACTAAATAATTGATTTTGAGCCTTTTCAATTTATTAGAAATGGAGTTAAAGCCTCAAGATTCTCAGATGTCAAACAGGAAACCAGAAGTATCTCATGCTGCTTTTGAAGAAACTAATGATTTTCCAGGGTGGCTTTGTCATTTAACATGATGCCAGTTAATACGTCAGAGATATGGGTCCTCCACATCTTGGTCAGCATTTGGTACTGCCGCTATCTTTCAATTTCAGTGTGTGTGTACCTGTGTGTGGTACTGGAAATTGAACCCTGGGTCTCTCACATGTCAGGCAAGTGTTCCACCACTGAACTACATCCTCAGCTTTATTTTTTTGGCTACATCCTCCACACTATCCTCAAACTTGCAATTCTCTCCTGTTTCATTCTTCTGAGTACCTGGGATTATAGGTGTGTGCCACCACATCCTGCTCTTTCAGCTACTCTAATAGGTATTTAGTAATATTTCAATGTGGTCTAAATTATCATTTCCCTAATGGTTAGTGATACTGAACATTCTTTTCATGTACTTATTTGCCATCCATTTATCTTTTTTATAAAGTATCTGCTTTTTGTCCATTTTATTAATGGATTTTTGAAAACTGTTATTGGAGTTCTGTATGTATTCTAGACATAAGTCTTTTGGCAATACTTTTTCTCAGTCTGTACATCTTTCATCATTTTAACAATCTTTAACAAGGAAAAGTTTGTGATTTTGATAAGGTCAATTTGATAAGTTTTTCTTTTATGAACATTTTTGTATGAAAGCTTTAGTACAAACTTTTTACTAGGTTTAGAAGACTTTCTCCCAAAAGATTTTTACATTTAAATCTATGATCCACTTTTGAGTACTTTTTTGTAGCAGTGAGGTTTGGGTGAATCAATTAATCAATCAATCAATTAATCAATCTCTCCAATGAAACCTATTGTTCTTCCAGATAACTAAGTTTAGGGTTAGGAGTTTGGCTCAGTGGTTTAAGCACCTGCCTGGCAGGCTCGAGGTTGTGAGTTCAATCCCTGGTGCCACAAAAGAAAAAAAAAATCAGCAACAGATAACTAAGTTATATGAATCATCTCTATCACAAATTATCAACACAAGATAATCAGGGTACCCTTTACTGAAGTACCCAGCTGACAAGAATACAAGTTTTAACTGTGGTAAATGTGGGACAGATTTGATTTTTTGGGAATTGTAGCAACTATTTGAGACATTAGTCATTTAGAATTAAGCATAAAAAATACCAGAAGGTAGACATTCAACACTGTCTAGAAGGGTAAAAAGAAAATAAGTTAAAAAAAAACCCACAAAAAACAAACTTTCTTTCTTTTACTAGGGATCAGATTATGGCAAACCTAAAATTAAAAACCAAGACCGACCAACCAAACAAAAAGTTAGAATAAATTTATATGCAAATTATGCTAAGGCATAAAGCATATATTAAATAAGCTTTTACCAAATAGCGGTTATCTCTGAATTGCCTTAACAATTTGCTGTATTACAATCAGATATTACTTCATTATTTTTGGCTTAACAGGGAATTATATAATTTAACATTAATTTTTAACAGAGAATATTATTTCCTTAACATTGATAACATATTTACACATGGTGTCAACACACTCATCAGCTGATGCTTTAGAGACGATTAGCATACTATGATTTATTACAAATAATACCAAGATTAGATGGTGATCAGGATTGCTTTCCTACATAAGTTTAGCATGAAATCACTGCTCAATTTTACTGCAAGAATTTGAACGTAAGTGTACTATTTTCATTAGAAATCAGAATGAAGTAGCAAAATGCTGCACTAATGGAAATGAAACAAGACATACTTTGATTACCCATACTAACATTTCTGTTGAAATTCTTTTTACGTTGTCAATTCTGTTACATTTGTAAGTGGACTAGCTGGGAAATACAAAGAACTATATACTTGACTTCTTGAAATCAAGTTTATCATCTATCAAATTACTCATAACCATCATTCCACAGAACTAGAATTTTATGTCCAGTATGTCTTGGACCAATATGTCCTGTTGATTAACATTTTTTAAAAAAGAATGAATATAGTCAGGTTGTCTTATTAGTCTTAAGGATTTCAGGATTTCGTCCTTGAAGGAGATCAGGATCTTCCCAAGGCCTTGGGCCACGAATATTCTTCCAGTCTTCAAAAGTAGAGTCCTTTATTTTCTACAGAACCACAAAAGTTAAAAGTATACATGTTAGCATAGAAGCCTGTGGCTTTGATTAGGAAATCAATGAATAAATAAAGAGAAAGAATCCAATAGGCCCTCAAATAGAATTGTAACACACATGTATACTGTAAACCAAACACATCCACTGAAAAAGTCATATTTCTTAGAATTTAAAACTTTTCTTGCTTGCTACTGATGGTAATACCTATCTTTTACCAAAGTAATAAAACTACTAATACAGAAAAAGTGTCAACATGCTTTATTTTTCAAGAGCATAGACAAAGATAAGGAGCTGGAATAATAAGTGTAAATCTGAAAGGTGAACTAGCATAATAATTACTAAAAAGGTTAGCATGAGTGATGATAGAAAATGGAAAGCAAAAAACAAAGGTAGAGACCTAAAGTCTTCTACAAGGAAGAGACCAGTATGATTTGTCTTGTGCCTGAGAAATAAACCTGAGCTCAAAAATAAAAACAGACTTGCCCCACAGTTAACATTAACAATATCCTTTTGAGCAGTCAAAACTTGTTTCAACCACAATTTTAATCATTTTACTTTCATTTTGTCTGAAGAGTCTCTCAAACATAGGAAGATAGGATAAAAGGAAAGAACAAAATGTTTCTTCTTCCTTGTACTGACCATCACTCTGAAAAGACTTTTATACATTTACTACTTTGACTATTCTGGAATGACTGAGTAAAACAGAACCCAAAAAAAAAAAAAAAAAAAAAAAAAAAAAAAAAAAAAAAAAAAAAAAAAAAAAAAAAAAAAAAAAAAAAAAAAAAAAAAAAAAAAAAAAGAGGTTAATAGAATACAGGGTAACTTATATCCAAAGATGGAAAACATGGCCTAACTTCACCTTGATATTTGGGAACTAAGCATTGCATTATGGTTTTACTAATTAGCTGTATAACCTTTAGCATTTATTTAAGCCATGTAGGCATTAATTGTCTCATAAGTAATAAAAGACAGGGACAAATATTTGATATGATTTCTTCAGTGCTCAAATTCCATGGTTTCTGTAAGAACCAGAAGGAAAATCTCCCAAATAAATCTTTCATAGCATCATTAATGGTATATACTTACATATCCTCAAGTAGCAAGTTGTAATTTCTGACTAAATAGGGAAGCAGTGAATGAAAACACATGAAGAGACTGAATTAAATATATACAAAGAAAAAATTTTATTAATTTAATATGGAAGAGGGTAAAGTATTTTCAAGTGTTGCTATGAAATGATCTAGAGATATGAGAAGATTTTAATATAGTAATGGCCAGCCGGGTGTGGTGGCGCACACCTTTAATCCCAGCACTCGGGAGGCTGAGGTAGGCGGAGCGTTGTGAGTTCGAGGCCTGCTTGGGCTACAACGTGAACACAAGGCCGGCCTGAGCTACATAGTGCGACCCTGCCTCAAAAAAACCCGGGCCGGGAGTTTGGCTCAGTGCCTTAAGCGCCTGCCCTGGCAGGCACGAGGTTGTGAGTTCAATCCCCGGTGCCGCAAAAAAAAAAAAATATATATATATAGAGAGAGAGTAATGGCCATTTACCAAGTAAGATGTATATGCTAGAGAATTAGAATCAATCTTAAGACAGGCAAAGTTGATAGAACAAGGTCATGTAAAAGTTATTTCTACAAATGACAATGAATGAATGCTAGACTGTATGTGTGTGCAGGGCAGGACGCTTAAGATCCACCAATTACTAGCTAAATGCCATAGGAATTAGTGTGGAAGGAAAACTGGATTGTGAGCCGTGCTAGAGTAGAGATCTCTCCTTAATGCTAGCCAAGACACATAAAAAGCTACTCTTTAGGAGCAGGGATTATGCTTGAGAAGAATACCTACTTTAGACTCCAACAAAATTTAAAACCAAGTACTCCCAAGATTCTCTGGGGAGACAGTTTGAAGAATGAGAGCAACATCAAGTTATAGCCATCTAGGAAATGCCACAGCTTTTCCACAGGTTCTCCCCTTCAAAACATAAAACCAAGTTCAAAATGATCAGCCAATAACTTAACTGTCAGGTAAAATGAAAATCAACACTTTTCAGAAATCTCTTCAATGTGTTACTCATCATGTCCAACTTTCAATAAGAAATGGTCAGACACCACATCCTGTAATACAATGTGCTATTAAGCCTTTTGATTTTGCTATCGTTACTGTTTTGATAAGTTGAGCATTTCTTTGTAAGCTTCAGAATATTACTCCTTTTCCTCTAAACTCCTTACATATTTTGCCCACATTCCTACTGACCAACTGATTTGTAGACTTTTTTCATACTGACTTGTAGATATTCTTCATATTTAAATTAACTAATTAGCTATGATAAGATATAAAATATTTTTAGGATTTCTCAATTAACTTGTGACTTACTCTAGAATTTTTTTAGGCTGAACTTTTGAATTTTTAATGTATAAACTCATACATCTTCACTTTTACAGCTTCTGAGTTTTATTTCATATTTAAATTTTTTGACTTAATATTACAAAAAAATCTGCATTTTCTTCCTCCTAGTACATTTAGTGTTTTGCTTAACTTCAGATTCTTGCTCCATATGGAATTTATTTATTCATGGTATATGAAATATGAATCCATTTTCATTTTCCTTTCAAATGACTATTACAGGCTGAGCATCCTTAAAAAATCCAAAATCTGAAACTTCTTGAGTGCTGGCATGATGCTCGAAAATTCCAGATTTTGGGCTAGACGGTGTAGCTCAGAGATAGAGAACTACCTAGCATGGGTGAGGCCATGGGTTTAATTGTTAACACCACAAAAAGAAACCAACAACAACAACAACAAAACTTTTGGCAGTACTTTAGATTTTTTAAATTAGGGATGCTTAACTGGTAAAGTCTATCTGAAGAACTCTAAAATCTGAAACACTTCTGGTACCAAGTATTTCAGATAAGACATAATTGATCTGCTATTTATCAATAACATATATTTAAAATAACTAATTTTTCTGCAATACTAATTTATCTTAAGGCAGAGGGAACCAGTCATGACCAGTAAAACTGTTATAAAACATAAGCTATTAACATCATACCTCATATTCTGACTCTAAAGATATTTTATTCATTTTCAGCTTTTTTTCCAATTCAGGATCAATCTGCAGAAAACAAAGAGGAACCATAAGTTATTTAAATTTCCTACATTCAATTTTTTACAAGTTATAGAAGGGATGGCTGAGCTAGTATGGCCAATTTAAAACACATTGCAAATGTTCTGGCTTCTATTTAAAGGGGCCTACAAAACTTCACGTGCTCACAGATGGGATTTCTGGGAGTGACTGGTACATGGTTATGTGATACTGGATTAATTCATTGATTGGTGCAGCATTTTTCTAAGGAGTGGATGATGAACTTAACAGGGAAGACCTACCCTGGGTACAGGTTTCCAACTAATAGGCTTGTAGCCTAGATGAAACAAGAAGGGAAAGAAAAAATGCTTGCTGCCTCCTGCCTGCCATGTTATGAACTGTTTCTCCTGTTATGCCCCTTGCCAGGCTGCCCTGCCTTAGAATCAGTTGACTATGAACTCAAACTTCTACAAACTAAACCTTTCTTCTTTAACTTGTGGGTGTTGGGTATTTTGTCCCAGCAATGAGAAAGTAACTAACAAAGGGTTTAATACCAGGAGTTGGGTCATTGCTATGAAACTACCTGGATTTGTGGTTCAGAAGCCTTTAGAAATGGTTTGCATGAGGAGTTTGGAAAGTTTCAGAGATGTCAGCTAGAGAAGTAGCTCTAGAATGCTATACGCCAAGCTGTTGGGAGATTCTGGTCAAACCTCTGAAGATCATTATGTTAATGGGAATGCAGAAGGAAAAAACCAGGATCAAGAGGTTTCAGTTGAGAGGGACTCTATTGGCCACTGGACTCCAGGCCATGTCATGCTTTGGCAGAAAATTTGTCTACATTTCACCCATGTCCAGAGACACTGCAGGAGACTGAGATTAAGGACAATGGACTAATCTGGTGGAAGAACCTTCAAGGCAATCTAATGTTGAGGCAGTAACATGGCTACTGTTGGGGGTTTTTGTCTAATTGTACCTTGAGATTCAAGAGCAAACACAATGATTTAAAAAGTTTGTGTCTAGCCAGAAAGGAAGGTCCAATAAAGTGGTAGCCTATAAAGACAGAGCAGAGGACAACTTAGTAGCTGAAACGATTAGCATTAAAAAGTAAAGTATTTCAGAACAGGCCAAGAGAAAAGATGGCCTGAGCTATCACAAAAACCAACATTACTTCATCCTTTGCAATCTCAAAACCGGAGAGGTGGAAGACTTTGTGCTAACAGGAGAGCCCCATTGCACCATGTTCCAGAATGATGGTGGCCTGGGTAATTTGTTCAAGATTGGGTTTACAGTGCTCAGCAATCCAGGCCCTTGACCCCTACAGCCAAGAGAGAAGGCTGGTTACTGCTCCAGCTGGCAGCAGACCTGGGCTTCACCCCATTATGCAAGTTTTAGGTGCATGGAGAATACAAGAGTTGTAGGGTCAGGAAGGCTTCTACCCAGATTTCAGAAGGCCTAGGAGACCAGGCAGTATGGCCCTGAGAGGGCAGTGTATGAGGCTATGAGTATGAAGCCAAAGTGCAGTGGAAAGCCCATAAGTTTGGAGAAGCCAGAAATAGGGGTCATTTGAGGAAAGACACAAGAAGTGACCAAGACAGAGGCCATGAGGGGTGTGATCACCAGCACTGCTACAAGGTGAAGCCCCACAAGCCCTTTGGAGTTCACATGTTGCCACAGGTTGCCCTGGGTGCTAAGGAAAGAATGCTGGGATTTAATGTTTGCCCTGCTGAATTTTGGCCTTGCTTTAGACCCATTTCTTTGTATTCCCCCATTTCTACCTTTCAGAATGGGATGTTTACTTTGTGCCATTGAATTTGAAAGTGTTTAATTTTTCTTTTCATTTTTATTGGGGCTTGCAGTTACGAGTTTTCCTTAAATCTCAGAGAATTTGGACTTGGACTTTTCAGCAATGCTAAAACTGTCAGGACACTAGCATCTCTTAGAGATGGACTAAATGCACTGTGCATAAAGGGATACACATCAGTCTTTTGAGGAGTTAAGGATAAAATGTTATGGTTTATATCTAGATGGCCCCCTGTTATGGTCTGGATATCCCTTCACAGCCTCATGCAGTCATGGCGGGGCAGGCTTTTCAGAGGTGGCTAAATCTAGAGTTTTTGATTGATTCATGGTCCAATGCTGGGATTAAGGATGTTAGTGCTACAACCGCCCTAGAGTGAGTAGTCTGCATACAATATAGGGGACAGAAACAGGCTTATCCTTCTTTCCTCTTGTTGCTTTTGCTGTTTTCTCCTGCCATGAACTGTTGCCCCTCTGCCATGTGCTACCCTGTCTTGGAGCCAGTTGATTATGGACTGAAACCTCTACAAACTGTGAGCTAAATAAATCTTTCCTCCTTTAACTTTGGGTGTAGGGTATTTTCTCTCAGCAGCAAGACAAGTAATTAAAACAACCCCCAAATCCTCATACTCTCATAGGTGGGGCTTTTGGGAGTGACTGGATCATAGGTGTGATACTGGATTAGCCCACAGATTGTTCTAGCATAATTCTCAGTGATGATGATGATGGATTTACTGAAGAGGGAAGACCCGTCTGAGTGTGGATGGTGTCAACCAATAAACAGGCTTGTAGCCTGGATCGAATAAAAAGGGAAAGAAGAAGGAAGCCTCACTGCCTCCTGCCTGCCACACCATGAATTGCTTCTCCTTTTTTATGTCCCTCTGCCATGCTGCCTTGCCTTGGAACCAGGAGACTATAGACTGAGACCTCTACAAACTATGAGTTGAAACAAATCTTTCCTCCTTTAACTTGTGGGTATTGGGTATTTTGTCCCAGCAATAAGAAAATAACTTAAGACAGCAAATCTCCACTTCAATCATATAAAAATAACTAATGTACTACCATCACTACTACAACTAAAAGCACTAGTATCTATTGAGCATTTACTATGTGTCAGGCATTCTGACATATTATCTTGTTTAATCCTCACAAAATCTAAGAGATATTATTTATATATCTATTATAACATGTAAAGAATAAAACATAATGTCCCAGCACTTGGGAGGCTGAGGCAGGAAGATCATTGTGAGTTTGAGACCAGCCTGGGCTACAAAGTGAGTTCAAGGCCAGCCTGAACTCCACAGTGAGACCCTGTCTCAAAAAATAGGGCTGGGGATTTAGCTCAGTGGCCTAAGCACCTGCCTGGCAGGCACAAGGTTGTACGTTTGATCTCCGGTACCAAAAAAAAAAAAAAAAAAGAATAGAACATGTGATTGAACAACCTGTCAAAGAGGCAGAACATGGTTTGAGCCTTGGTCCTCTGACTATAGATGTCAACCTAAATTATACTGTATAGCAATAACATTAACAATGCTAATAAATACAATATTACACTAAAAAACTAAAAGAATACCCTTTTACAGACCAGAAATAAAGGGATACCTATGAAAAACTTAGGATTCCACAGTAGTATGTGGGAGTTTATGTCATGTTACCTTTTATGGCAAAGTCTTTAGGAAAGACAAATATGATTGCTGAAACAAACAAACAACAACAAATTAAATGGAACATTGAATAGCAAGTGACTAAATGGAATAAGAACAAAGAAAACCAGAAGTATAACCAGAGGATTCCCCTAGAATGATTACTTAAGAGATTAAAATAACATGAATGAAAGCTGTACAATAAAAGCTAGACCCAAAAGTTCCAACATGTATCTATTTGTGGTTCCAAAATTAAGTCAGTGCTAATTTCAATTGTGTTTAATCATGTTCCTGTGTCATTCTTTTCTGTACATAATAAAATTTAAAATGTATCCAATGATGTCAAAGTAATTTACAAAACAAAACAAAACAAAACCCTAGTACTTGCAGTCTTTTAGGGATTAAGAGATCAAGACTCTTTAGGGGGAGCTTCCACAAGAGCTGAAAATTAGAAATGGAAACCCATTTGCCTCCCATGGGTGCACTTGACAAACCTGACACAGATACAGAATCCAAATCAAGGACAGAAGCCAGGTTAGAGAAATCATCACACAAGGCTACATTGAAAAAAACTGAGATTAAAGGCCACACAACAGGAATCTCCCTGAAAGCATTTCCTAAATTCTACGTAAGACAAGTATATACAAACAGGCTGAAAAAAAATCTCTGAAAAGTAGAGGTGAATATCCAGGAGTCCCAAATGAAAGCCATGTAGTGCCACATACTAGAAATAAGGGAGAAGCAGAGATAGATTAAGTCTCATGTAAGCTGTAACCAAGCTGTGACCAGCTCACTTTCAGCTATTAAGGGGATGAGCTACTCATTCTATGTGCCCAGTAAAAGATAATAAAAAGCATGCTTTCTGGAGAAAACTAATACTATCTGTAACCTCATAGTTATTTATGATGTCCAACATTTAATTTAAAAAGTTATGAGATGTTCAAACACAGAATTACACAGTCAAAAAGCCAAGAGAAAAAATTAAGACCATATGTATGATATATCATATAAAGAAAAAATGGATAAAATTATGACAGCATGGAAAACTTCTGCCCTAAAATATACAATAAAAAACTAAATGTACAGTTCAGTAGTAAAAAATATATAGTAAATCACAAAGTCAAAAGGTGGCTTTAATAATAGACTGGACATAGCCAAAGATAGGTTTAATAACTAGGAGATAAAACAATATAAAAATTAAAACAGAAAGCAAAACAATGGGACAAAATAAAAATTTTTATAATGAAGTGTTAAACTTAATTAAAAATAATTGTTCTCACTTTCATTACCGAATCTTAGAAAACATGATCATAATATTTGTCATTAAAAATTAAACTAGCACAATCATGTTACAAAGCATTATAGGCACACTCACAGACTGTTACTTTTCAAAAGTGCAATATACTTAAAATTGCACATTTAAATCAATTGGTATGATGCAATAATGGGTAATCCATAATTGTAGTTCCATGCATGTTAGCATGAGCATCCAGGAGAACAAAACAGCAATGCCCCATTTCCATGTCCAGGAATGGGAAATAAACCATATCTTTGTCAAGCTAAAA
The DNA here is from genome assembly GCA_004363535.1 of Dasyprocta punctata. Classification (NCBI taxonomy): domain Eukaryota; kingdom Metazoa; phylum Chordata; class Mammalia; order Rodentia; family Dasyproctidae; genus Dasyprocta; species Dasyprocta punctata. Next base: position 19,008 of record RJWM01016733.1, read on the forward strand.
ATTAAAAGCAGCTAGCTTTCAGTTTTTTGGTTTTTTGTTTTTTTTTTGATCACCTTGATAAAGCAACTAGGATGCCAAATGAAACCTTTTAACACAGTTAAACTAAAAATTGTTAGTAAACTGAAAATTAACTAACTGGAATTGTTCAGTTACCTAAAAATCATTCTATACTCTTATAAAAACTGTATATTTAAAAAAAATAGTCACTATAATTCCTATCTATATTTAAGACTAGTTGGAGCTGGCTTTTCTCAAACCACAAAATTATGTGAAAACTGAATCACTTTTTTATATTCTTTACTTTCCCAGAAATATTACTGAGGTCTGATGATGATACACCTGGAAAATTTTCAGGAATCAGATATGTGGCACAAACAAAAGCTACATAGCTCTCAGTGAATGAATCAGAGTTTTTACATAATGCTTGGCATAAATTTGACAGTAAATGTGTAATCACAAAGAGTGAGAATCTTAGTCCTACCCCTAAACAGCCACGTGACCATGGGCAAGATATGTAAGTTTTCTGAACCTCAGTTTCCTCATCTGTACAATGAAGGAACTAGTATAGTCCTACCATAAGAGAGTATCTTTATTGATAACAAAAAGTAAACTTCCATTTTTTAGTATCAGCTCTAAAGACATATATATCAATGTAATTTATAAAACTGGTAGTAAGATGAAGGGGTAATTTATAAATGGAGAAATAAAACAAAGCCAAATTGTTGACTCGCATTCTTTAGATCCTTCTGAATCAATTATACTAGAGAATATTTTATAAAACAAAGCCTACAAAATTGCACATTTCGTAGAGAATAAACATTACTAAATTCTTCACATGATTCATTTTCATGTGATCATTAATCTATTTTATTTATTTTTAATTTTTTTTTTTTCTGGTACCAGGTATCGAACTCAATCTCACGCCTGCCACACAGGCGCTTATACCACTGAGTTAAACCCCTGGCATTAATCTATTTTAAAGAACAAGACAGCAAAAGATTGTATATTAATCTTGAAAAATATGACAAACTCAGACTAAGTATACTAAACCAAAACACGTTATGGTTTGTGTCTAGATGTCCCCCTAAAGTCTCATGCAGTTTTAGATGGGGCTTTTTCAGAGGTGGCTGAATCTAGAGTGTGTGATGCTGGGATTAAGGGTGTGTGATTAGTAAATCAGTCTACTGATTGGTTTGGCATAGTTCCGGCTAGGATTAAGGAAGGGTGTGAGCCCTATATTCACCCTAGGCTGGGGAGCCTGCATACAATACAAGAGACACAAAGAGTCTTGTCCCTCTCCCTTGTTGCTTTTACTACCTTGCAGGTGCCATGAATTGTTCTCTATGATGGCCCTCTGCCAAGCTGTCTTGCCTTGGAGCCAGCAATTATGGACTGAAACCTCTACAAATTGAGCCAAATAAACTTCTCCTCCTTTAACTTTTGGTGTCAGGTATTTTGTCTCAGCAATGAGAACAGTAACTAAGCACATACATATACAGACATAAGTCAAACTCCAATAGAATTCTTACTTTAATCTTCACAGCATCATATCGGATTTGTGAGAACTCACGGAGACCAAAAGAACCTCCAACAACCAGCAACTGAAACAAAAAAAGTTAAACCAGATGGGCAGAATGTGATAATGGCTGTGGAATGGGGAATACACTAAAAATAAATTGAACGCGTCTAGAGATTATTTTTTTCTTTTTGGTGTATACAAACAAACAGGTCATTAGTCAGATTAGAAAGGTAAATTCTAGGAGTTAAAGAGGCAGTATGGAAGTTCAAACAAACATGTATTTTCAAGTGGTTTGGAAGAGAGGGAAGAGTATTATTAGCATATATCTGGCAATCCAAGTCCCCTTCTGTATATTGTTGAATAAAGAGTACTAGGAAGCATTAATATTTAAAAAGAAAAAAAAAACTGTAGTTTCAACTTGAATATAAATACAGGATAGTAGTGATGGCATATTTGACTGACACATGACCAAGAGGATGTGTCTCTTGAATTCATTCCAATAATGTGGGATATTAGACTCTCAAATACAGTAATTTGCTGTATGAATTATTTACATGTGCAAGGCCAATACTCAGACACATGGCCCCTAGGTCCAGCAGGATACACAGAACAGTCTAGGGTAGCATACTTGGGAAGAAGTACTGAGGTGCCTTCCACCTCATGAACTAAAACTGAGGAAAATCCTACAAAGTACTTCAATGTGTACTAGTTTTAAAACCTCTGTTTTGGTAATTTTGAAAGGTGAAAATATCAAACTAATTTCCATAGGGTCATGCTGAGGACCACAAGTCAGTGACCACAATCACACAGCTTCTAGGTGGCAGCGCAATCTGCAGAGAATAATTTTTTTTTACACAGCCCTATCCTCTACATAAATATTATTACTGTTATTTTATAAAGTCAGTTGTCCTCAAACTCTTTAAAAATATATTTGAAGTAGTTTCCTAGAGATGAAAAAAATCCAGACTCATCAAAAATGAGTAAAAAAAATTACCTTTTAAAATCACCTTTTTTTCCCTTAATCCTGCTTAAATGCAAAAGCTGGTATCTTCACCTGTGGCAATATCTGCACCAAAGCAATAAACTACTGTGTATTTTTTTTAAAGCTACTTTTGTTTATATGCTTGACTTAAGTTACTTCATTTATTATGACATGGAGGCTGAAGCAAAATAACTAGTCCATGCTCACACAGCAACTAAAGGCTGCCTATATTCTAACTTGGGTTGGTCTTACGTCAGCCTCAACCTGTATCCTCACGACATCTTTCGGGAACTCAGCGCAAAATTCTATGCAGCAATATGAACACCAAAGCTGTTTCAAAAAATTGCTTTAGAAATATAAATAATAACACAGCAAACGCTTCAGGGCACCACTGTGTAGCAAATACTGTGGTTAACACTATTCCTGAGGTCTTCTTTGGTGCATCACAAAACCCTGTAAATAAACTTTCTAATCATCGATACTGGAGTTAACTCTGGTTTCTGTCATTTAGTTTACTCAGCTGTGAAACCGCGATAGTAACAATAGCGTTTTTGATGGGAAAGATGTCACATAGATACTGGTAATTAACAGGAAGAGAAGTGGGTGGAGGGGATACTGCTTGAAGGCTTGAAGAGTGTCTAGAAGTTATCAGTCTCTAGCGAGCACCTTCCTAGTTTAGATCCTATCTTCGGTTTCTCCTATTACAAACTCGCCGAAGTCCTGACGGAGCAAACCAGGAGGTCCCATTTTCGTCTCACCGCACTCACCAACATGGGGACTCCGTAGCGAAGGGTCTTGTTCTTACGCAAAGCTCGCATCACCGCGTGTGTGAACATAACTGAAACTTCGGCCCACTTAGCGCTCCAAGCTGACCCAAAACGCCCTCCAACAATTCAGCGTCCTCCTACAACTCACCTCCTTTTCCTGGTGGTGTGGTGCCGAGTCCTCCCGTGATAAGCCTCCGCCAGGCAGAAACAATCGATTCATGGTTACACACTCCTTTGTCCGCCCAGAAATTGAGACCACATATCTTTAGTTCCGAGACGCCGGTGTGCAACTGCAATTAAGAGGCCAGAATGCAGTTTGCTGTCACTATCAATTTGATATGGAAGCCAGTATCTGGCGTATTCTGAATCTTGACTACGTTTTCTTAGTGCACTCTCTGGCCTATAGCTACTCAGTAAACTCAGGTAGGGGGAGCGGTATTTTGAACCTAACACTCTGGTCTGTATTGCTGCTTGTGGGTTGGGGAAATTTACCAATTTAATGAAGTATTTTAACAGTAAAGCGTTGGAAAGTTTAGATTGAACACAGCCAGTGTTTAGCTTGTCATTGCTAACATTTTTACTGTGAGAGCCTGTAATCTTGTCATTTATGAAAACCTATTTTACACGGTTCAACAATCATACAACTTTTTTGCAACCATCTTTCTGGAAGACTCTAGGAACACACATGAAGATATTCTTGCCTTCAAGAAACTAGCGATCTAACGGGTACACCAACGCATGTCGAAAGCACTGTGATAGCTTAGGGAAGGAAGTTCCCAGGGGTTCCCTTTGTCAGATTGAATCTGAAAGCTTCACCTATAGTGCAGATGACAGAGTAAGGCCTCCTATTCTATACTTGAAATCTTCCCATCTGTTCCTCTCTCCAATGCCACTGAAATGTTCCTGGTTATCATCCTCACACCTATTAAAATAGTCCCTTAAGTGGTCTTTACAGGAGAAACTTCAGATCTACCTTTTAGACTGCTTCAATAGTAACCATGCCTGTAACACTACAGGGTCAAATAAAAAAACAAAACAGCTTCTTAAATCAATCCACAGTATTGGGAGACATAATAATGATATTCCCCGATTTTTCTTGCAATATTCACTCTTTTTTCTTAGCAAGGTTGAAGATTATGACTTTAGTGGAGCTGCAGTGGCAAGATCAGCATGCGGTACTTTTATGACTGTTGCCTTTTTGCCACTGTTCATCCCATATTCCATCCTGGAAAAGATACTATTCCTTGAGTATTCCATGAATTTCATCTTCATTACACAGCTCCTGGGAATCCAATTTGTGTAGCACCTCTATTTGTATAGGCAATGTAAATTATTCCCTCCTCAGAGTTCCAGTAACCTCTGATACATATGACAGAATATTGCTGCACTGGATTATTTAGTGTATAGAGTCATTATCATTCTGACTAGCATAGATGAAAGATGAAAATAGGAGAATGAGAATATTTCAGTTTGAAGTTAAACATTAGGAGGAGGGAGCACCACCTGCATTGATCCAAGGAAGACTTTGAAGTAATCAGGTCAGGGTATATTAAAATAAGACATTTTGCTAATCCCATCCCTCACCCCCTATTTCTCCACTTGACTTGGAAGAGAAAATTTGCAAATGTGAGGACTGGAACAGAAAGGTGAGAGATCAGTCCCAAATAGAACTGAACTTCCTGTAGAAATTAGTAATTTTTAAAATTTATTTTATTTTTTGAGACGGGGTCTTACTATATAGTTCAAACGATCTTTGAATTCACTATGGAGCCCAGGCTGCCCTCAAACTCTTGGTGATCCTCCTAAGTGCTGGTATTACGGGGGTACACCACCACACTCAGCTAGAATTTGGTAATATTGACTATCTCCTTGAAATTCACTCCTACTGTGGCTTCCACACATACACTCCCATTCAGACTTTTGTTACTGTGTTTAGGCTTGTAAACTGGAGTCTTTAGTTCTTTGTGCCTCACAATCTCTTAAGAACTATTAAAATGGAGACTGCTGGGCCCTGTTACTGGAGTTTCTGATTCAGTAGGTGAGAGATTAGGGTTGAAAAACCTGCTTTTGTAACACAATTGAAGATGATGCTGATTTGTGAACTTCCCTACATAAACTGCTTTCACTTTGGCATCAAATTTTATGACAGTGTGGATAATTCCTGATGCATTTCTAGAAATGTGGATTCTTACTGGTTTTCTAGCCTCTCAAGATCAAAATCTTAAGTTTTATTTTGGTCCTTCTCTCCATTTCCTGTTCAGTCCAATTTTAAACCAGAACTTCCCACTATTCAGCTAGAAAATCAGCTGTTTGTCCTGTGCATATTTCTCTTATGATAGTGATTACAAATATTCTTGTTTTACAATATAGTCCTCTATCGTCCTGTTGTTTTTTATGGGCTATAAGCTATAAGACAGTAATGGTAAACCTATGGCATATGTGTGCAGCACTGGCTGTATCACTGAAAATTCTAAAAGTTTCACTATCACTACTACAGGATAAATGGATTTCTCATTGGTTTGAAGTAAATTTCCAATTCTGGCACTTACTAGCTGTGTCTTGAGCAAGTCACTAATTTCCTTAACTGTGAAGTTAGCACATCTATAAAAATGACTGATGCTGCCTTGCATAGTTGTAAGAATCTGACATTGGCTGTACGAAAGGGCAGTCCAGTGCAGTATGTTGAACCATGAAGAATAGAGAGAGTACAGTGTTTTGGACCTATAGGCACACTGCCTAGGTTTAAATCCCAGTTCTGGCACTTACTAGTTGTATGACCTGGACAAGTTACTTAACCCCTCTGTGTGTACCTAATCTGTAAAATGGAGGTAACAGCAGTTAGCTTAGAGTTGTTGTGAAGTTTAAATGAATAGATGTGAAGGGCTGCGAACAATAACCAAACTACTAATAAAAGCTTAGTAATTGCCAATTTTATTAACAGTATATCACTGTCCTATCCCTTACCTTCTATGTCAAAGCTAAGCTTCAAAGTGATGATTTAGATTTCATCTTCCCACTGTTTTGTCAGGTGTTACTCCAAGAAGGTGGCAGAAAAACAAGATACTTATTTAATGGTCTTCAAGATAAGATGAAAAAGGATTATAAAAATTCAATGACAAATTCAACAAGGTTTTATTGAATGCCACAGTTCACAAGGCACAGTTAGATACATTATCTCATTTGCTGTATCTGGCCAAATGGCAAAATTTCAAGTTTTCATAGCTTTTTATAGCCACATTAACATACTTAATTTGTAGTGGTATTTCTAAATAATATGGTTTTATGTCCACATGTTTTCCACATTGCTATTGGGCACCTATATGATCTGAGATATGGACTTCTATTTATGTCCAAGGATGTAAGCTGACATGAGAATCAGGTAGAAAGGAAACAAAAAAACACAAGGTTCATAAGGAAGATATTCTTATAAGAACTAACACAAACTGAAGGTAAAACACACATGTCAGTAAATAGAAACTCATTCAAATCAGCATTGTAGGTACAGCATTAAAATGAGATTCACTTCTGTGTCTTCATTTGAAAATCTGCAAATTAGGAAGAAGTATCATCTCAATTTCCTGGGATTACTCAAGAAACTTATGAAGGATTTGGGGGTGTGTGTAAACAAACCTACCCCCATACACTTGAAAAATAAAGAGAATGTTAACAGTGAGGAAAGCTTTTTGTAACAGGCTGTAGTGGTTGCTATAATCTGATTTCTTACAAGCAGCAATGCTATGTTAAAATATAGATTCTTATAGAGTGCATCAGGAAAGTAGATCACATGTTTTGTAGTCTACAAATAAACGTAAGAGAATATGGCAGTCAAGAATCTGGTTCCAATCAGAACTGAATTCCTTAAAATACTGTCTTCCTTTAGATCATAATTGATCTTTTGTTTTTTGTTTTTTTTTTTTGCGGCACCGGGGATCGAACTCACAGGTTCGCACCTGCCAGACAGGCACTTAAGCTGCTGAGCCAAACTCCCGGCCCTGGGTTTTTTGAGGCAGGGTCGCACTATGTAGCTCAGGCCAGCCTTGCGTTCACGTTGTAGCCCAAGCCGGCCTCGAACACACAACGCTCCACCTACCTCAGCCTCCCGAGTGCTGGGATTAAAGGCGTGCGACACCACGCCCGGCTCATAATTGATCTTTTGGATGTGAATGCTGATCTCAAAAAGATTTGGGGTTAAAAAAGGAACAGAATAAAGGGCTTACCCTGGGAAAACAGCCAACTCTATAAACTTATTGTGAGAGGTAGAGCTTAGAGCAATCATATTTTATTTATCTTTCTATATTCAGAACCTAGCATGTGGCTGACACTCATGCTGAAGGAAAAAAGTTCTCATCTATCCAAAGAAACATCTGTATTAAAAGTGGCCAGAATAAAATTTTTATTGGATCTACGGAAACTACACGGATTCTACTTCCCCCCATTCTCAACAGTCCATAGTTTCGTGCTTCATTTCATCAAATTTATATACATTTAATTTTGTTTTGTTTTGAGACAGGGTATCGCTATGTAGTTCGGGCTGGCCTGAACTCACTGAGTAGCCCAGGTTGGTCTCCAACTCAAAATATTTTTTAATTGCTTATTTACATGATAAAAATACCCACTGCCAAAAACATACTACTGAAATTGAAAGAACTGATCTTATTGAATATTAAGTCTTTCACAGATTGTTAAATGGAATTTCCTGTTCCAATCATGATGCTTGCAATATCCTTTAGCTGTCTATCAATTCTGGTCTTTCTTCCAAGCCCAAGAAGGAAGGAAATTTACTGAGATAAAAAGAATACTTTAGTGGACATTCATCTAGTGGAAACATTCAAAACAGAAATCAGACAAAAAGATACATCTGCAACATTCTAAGTGTGACTAAACTAAGTTAGTTCACTTCTCTGAGCCTTGATCCTCTCACCTCTAAGACAGTCATCCTAGAACCTTTCTGGTACCTTCGTAGCTTCAATATCCTATATTTGGTTCTTAATAGATGCATAAGCTGAGATACTAATCATACATTTTGCTGGAGGTTGATCACTCTGTCCTCAGCACATCAGGAGCAAAACAATGTTCCAATTCTTTCCCCATGGCTACACATGGAGCAGAATCTCAAACAGCTGGGCTCTATTATTGCTCAAGTGAAATCCTTAATCTTGGCTGAAGCAATGTCTATAATTTAATAATTTAAACAATATCTAGGTTTAAAGGCCACAGAACATTTTTAACTAAGGCTGTACAATGGAATCGCTTGAAGAAATTTATTTTAGTGCTACCTGAGTCTCAGACCCACAGATTCCCATCTGAGGTGCAGCCTGGGCATACGGAGTTTCACAAGCAATTAAGGTGATAATGGGAGAACTACTAACACAGAGTGGTGAATCTTAAACTTCAGCATGACTCAGTCACCAAGAGGAATTTTGAAAAGGATTGCTGGGTGCCACATGTAGTATTTTTCACTCAGTATATCTGTGATGGAGCTGGAGAATTTGCTTCCTAATAAATTCCTAGGTAATGCTGATGCTGTTGTCCAGAGACCTCAATTTGAGAACCACTGGTACTGAGGAAATATAATTGATGCTAGCACCTGAAGTTCTGAGTTTAACTCTTGATTCTATTATTACCACCTTTAGAATCTTAGAAAAGTAATTTACTTTAGTCTCTATAACAATGCTTAGATCTCAGAGTTGTGACACATAAACAAATAGCATATACTAATCAAAGTTTGCTACAGACCCGAGCAGAGAATGCAGTAACAAATAAAAACTTTTTCCACTATACATAGCTAGGTGTTTCAATTAATGAAACCATTCACACAGAAATTAAAACTTTGCAGTAAAAGGAAATAAAGATGATTGAAACAAGGAACATCTTATTAGAACAGTATGTATTATATATACAAGTCAAATATGGATAAATGATTTAAATATAGGGTCTTGAAAATACCTGTATTTAATTTTCAAAACTTATTACATTCAGTCTATACACACCATGATTATTTTACAAGTTATAATGGATACCTCATCTATTATAATAATTTTAGCTCTCCATATAATCAGTATAATGAACAGCATTCTTGCATAAGACTTTAAAATGTTTGGTTTTTGAAAGCTGTTCCATATCCAAGAAAACCTAAATTTAGGTGCAACCAAAAGCAAAACTACCAACGATGGGCCAGGTGCTTATTTTGTATACAAACAAAAAAATCTAAATTATTTTCTCTTCTACTTGCCATTTGCTCCATTTTGTGTGTCACAAGTTCTTTAAAGAGTTAATATCTAAGGCCTGAGAGGAATCCTGGGAGGTAAGTAGGCCCACTGTAGCTGCTGAACGTGACATCACATATAGGGGTTAGGCTTCCAGAGTGGGGAGATGAAAGCTGGAATACTGTTGGTGTTTCTCTGTGGAACCCATGATGAGTCTGGTTATCTAAATGATCCTCGAAAAGTATCAAACAGTTCAGGTTGAAAGGCAAAAAGTATGTCAGGATTGTTTACGGCCAGATTCTCCCTATATCAATAGTTGACCTGGAGGCAAGGATTCTTTATTTTTAAATGCCATACCTTTCCATTCTAGCCTAAGGCCATGATGTGACAGCTTTTCTTTTCTGAATTTCTAAAAAATGTGACGATGATCATCTGCACATCTTTGTTCTGCATCATGCTCTGCATGGTAACTTTTCTTAATGGTCATTTAACCGGATGATATATAGTACTCTTAACATTTCATCTGTTTATGAAATCTCTTGTTAACTAGACTGTTGGCTCCTCAAGGGTCCTTAGTTTGTTCCCTTTCTCCGTGGGAACTTTCTGAACTGCCGCAATTCTCAGTAACTTTTCTCTCTACAATATAAGAATCTGCAATATAAACTTGACACCAACTTACAAAGCCCTACTTCTGTGACTAATTCTATTTTAAGTATTTTCTTCCCAACTGACTCAGAAAGCCCTTTAGGATAAAGGTTATGTATTTTAATTCTTTGCAAGAGTCTTAACAAAGCTGACATCCAATCAGCATTTGTTAAATTATTGCTAGACTCTCCTTACTAAAATTGGATATAATTGATTACCTAAAGAACGGTTCTCATAATCTTATGTCAAAATGATATAAAGGTTACAGTCTAGCCAGCTGTCTGGAGAATGGAAATTAAAGCCAGAAATCAGCCTTGGTTTCCTATCCTCAGTGCTTTAAAGCTAACTTATTAAATACCACACGAACAAGATAGTTCCCACTTCACCAATATCCCTAGTATTTCATAGCTTCCATTCATCCATATTCCGCTTTCAGGTTTTCCCCAGAAAGGACCGTCCAAACAAAACTCATTTTTCCCTTTTCCTGAAAAACAGTTTCTTAACCTATTAAAAGCTGTTTTTAAAAAACTAGCAGTCCATACCTTAACTAAACCAAAACAAAACTAATTTTATGCCTTCCTTCGGTTTTGCCTGTTATTTAGAAACCAGAAACACTGAATAGTCTGAGAGGGTCAGATAATACACCTGAAGCATGATCTCATTCTTTTAGAGTTGTCTCATTGGATTGGTTTGCCCCGCTGCTAAAGCCCTGATTATAGTCATCCCAGCTGATCCTTTAATGCATTGTGGGGTACCAAGAAATCACTGTAATAACCCAAAGGTAGTGGTATGACTTATCTTTAAACCTCGGAGTTTTTGTTGTTGCTGTTGTTGTTTTGTTTTTTTTAACATTCACTAAAGCAGGGCTGTTTTATGGCACTGCACTTCAATTTTACCATAGCTATTCTGAAAATAAATATTCTATGATATTCAATTTGGCTGCTTATTTTTTAATGCCTCTGGGCATTAGTTTTTAAAGTTCACTCCCTCGTTTCCACTATATATGGTCTACAAATAATCCTTTATATTCTTCAGTTAAAATCATTGCTTAGATCAGAAACCTAGAAACCATACAGTAACTTTCTTACCTCTTTAATTCTCCACAAGACATCAATATTATACTGTCACATATGCACATATATATGTACTATATATATATATATATTTGCTTTTTTAAAAAAGTAAAAAGCTCTTCTCATTATCCTGTGTCCAAAATAGGCACCCACGTATGTAATTAGAAATTATTTAAATAAAGGCCACAAACACTTCTCAAGGAAGATCATTAAAAGAAAAATTCCTTCTTCCTCTCATGTCTTACCACTGGCTTTCAAGGTATGCCAGCTAAGAAAAAAGCTATCACCTATGGTGACAGGAAGACTGTACTTTTTCCTCTTTGGGTAGTAGCTGAATTTCTATTGGCAGTCCTGGTAAAATATGTAACTCCCCACTTGTTCTAAGCAAGTCTTTTCTTCAGCTTTCCTTCAAACAATACATTTACTCTCCCATTAGAACACAAAGACTTGGGGATTTTGAACAGCAAAGTTTGCAGTGGGAATCATTCAATTTAAATCATATTTTGGCTACATAGAGAGAAGGAAAGATATGGGAGAATGGCAGGGAAAAAAGGCGAGAGAAATGTTAAGTTCACTGGGAGCTAGAAGAAAATAAGCCTTTCAAAGCTGTTGCCGGTATCTGATGAAGGCCCAGGCTGCTACCACGGTGAGGGCAAACACTGGCAGCAGCACCATAGCAATGGGAATACTACTTGGCTCCCCTTCACCTCGATGGCTTGTAGGTCCATTTTGCACCTGTAACTAGAAGGGAAAGAAAAATGTTAACTCTAGTGACTACTGTGTTTTTATCACAACTGAGATGTCCAGGCTTATGCATGACCTGGGATTGAGGTCTGTAGGCCACACAAAGCTAGCAGAAGGAATTTTCTCTTTGTGCTGAGCTGGTGTATCAGTGTCACAAACTGTCTGGGAAGGAAACAGGTCTCATGGGGAGGGCTTTAACCTTGTCCCATTGACCTAACAGGATAAGGGGAGTGCAAGTTTTCTGTTTGTTTGTACTGCTTACACTTCCCTATGTGTGCTTAATGTTAGGAAAATAAAAATATGAGATGAAACCTACTGATCCTGTGGGAAACACAGATACTACTGAGCAGAGGAAGGGTGACGAAAGAAAAAATCTGGAAATGTTTGCTTACAAACACATTATCTGCCCTCAGAATGCAGTAAGGGCAGATCTAGGCAGTGTCAACACAAGTACATGCCATTATTTGGAAAAGCTTTCCAATTTTCAGGATGCACTGCTTCCCTCCCTCCAAAGTAGGGTCTGGTCCTCATGCCCTAATTTATAGTACTAGAGAAAAAGGCTCAGAGGTAAAAAAATAAATAAAAAATAAAAATAAAAATAAACTATACCATCATTATCATTTTCTATTGCCTAAGTATTTCCCTTTGAGGCTGGATTGTCTGTTTATTTTGGTCATCTTTACCAAAAATGGCCCTTTTTAATATCAATTTTTAATGGTTAACCTGCAGTAACTATGGTGGCATCTTGTTTCAGTTACAGTCAATCTCCTTGCTATAATCTATAAAATTCTGACCCCTTCATCTGAAAAGTAAGACTCCACAAACTACCTTTTATACACTCTATACCACCTTTTCATCCTTCATTTATTTCTTAATGAGATGTTCTGACAGAATATGCCCGACAGGAAGACACAGTTTTTAGGTGAGGCCAGTTCCCCAACCTCACAAGTTTATTTTATTATGAGTTATTTGTGGAGGTTTCTTAAAGTGAACATTGCAATCACTTCCCACATACCTTTAAAAAGAACCCTAACCATGTCTATAGTACGTACACATCTTTACTTGCTTTTATCTGTTACATACATCTTCTCACAGTTTAGAAAGAGAAGAGCCAAGGCAGAAGCATCTGATAACCAATACTATCTCTTGTCAATTTGTTTTTTAACCCACACCTCTATTCTGCTTGCAACTTTGGCTATTTTTTCAGATATCTTTCATGTTTTGCCTTCTCCGTTTTTTATTAGCTCCTCTCAGTCTTATGTGTCAGAACCCTCACTCAGCTGTAAGGCAGAGTGCTCTACTGTAAAGATGTACTGAACCTGTGCTGTGAATATACACTCAGAAATTCTTAGTGCTGTGGGAGGAATTATGCCAACCTATACTTCTCCCATCATCAAAATTATAAAACACACTAGAAAATAAGCAGATACAGGGACAGAAGCTGCCTTGACTGAATTCCGGATTCCATTTCCTCTTGCCAAGAAGGTCACAAAGCGGAGACGACCTCATAGCAGTGACAAGAAAAAGCAAATAGGGGGAGACAAAAAACATACCATCTTTGCAGTCAGTTTTGAAAGTTGGTTTTGTAAATAATAGTCATCAGGGGCAGGCATGTGGGTCTTTCCTAACAAAAAGTAAAAGTGATTCTGATTCTACATTATTTACCTATTCAAATTTGATTATCAAGTTTTATCTTTGAAGAATAAGACCTTGAAGGTACCAGAGGAACCCTGAGGACAAGCTCTTAAAAGTAGTGACAGTAACAAAACAAAACAAAACAAAACAAAACACACCCACAGGTTTACTCCCAAGCATGGTAGAAAAACCTGGTACCAAGTGCCTGGCTGCAAGCAGCACCTACCCTGTGTTGCACTCTCAGGGATACAGCATAGCCAGCGTTACGGAAGAGGTCTACAGCATCTTGGTGCAGCAGGTTCTTTAGGTCATGGCCATTTACCTGTCAAAAACAGCAAGAAAGAGTAACAAGAAAAGCAGAAGGCTAACTCTCATAAGTCAACACTTCACTTTCATGTGGTCAAACCTCAAAAAAAAAAAAAAAAAAAAAACCCCAAAAACTTCCTAGGGCAGATTCCAAGATCCAGGAGTAAGCATGGGCAAAGTTACTTAGAGTAACTGTTTTCATTTTCAAAGTTATGTTTTCTCACAGTTGAGGTTCCATGGGCCATATGAAGAAAACCCTGATTAAGATAAAGTGGCCTCTCCTTAGCTTCTATGCCTGTGTAACAACTGGAATTCTGTTATTATATTTGCATGTCTTCCAGGTTACCACCCTATACTTTATATTCTTAATCCTTGGCATCGCCCCTTCAACTTTGGAAACAATTTTATGAAACTCTCCCATAATTTATTTTAATACAGTGTAAATCAATACTTGTCCATTCTGTTGGGCTTATCCTATTTTAAACAATTTCCCATGATTCTATGATTACCCATATTCTCCTCAAATTTACTAAAACTCATATCCCTGTGATGATACAAACCTTTAAAAAAACATTGGAAGTAGGTCACTCATTCCACTTAGAAGTGACAGACATGAAGTAATACTGGTATTAATACTTTCTGGTGTAGCATTGACCCTGCCACAAGTGGTAACTTTCTATACTGTAGACACGGCATAGCCCACTTCGTGCAAGATTGCATATCTTTTACATGTGTTAATGATATCAATACCAACAGCAGTAAGAACATATACTATATTCATTTTGGTAAGTTCTGTGCTTTATATACACTATCTCATTTAATCCTCACAATAACCCTGTCCAGGAGATACTATTTTCATATGTTTTCATTGAAGAAATGGAAACCTGGGGGGACCAGTGAATAGTGGAACTAAAGCCAGAGCTTTTAAATAATGGAAAGTACCCTTGCAATTCCCTGTTCCTTTTACACTATTATTCCTCCACCCTGACTCACCAAGTATCCTCTGCTCAACTGAAACTCAAGCCATCAACTTTTTTAACCCTCTCATCTTCCTTCTCATAACTGTTCTTTTCCAAGAGGTTCATAATGCTCCCTCTATCTCCTACTAAGGTCTTTGGTGAATTCATCTGTCAATACTCTTACCTTGTAGACCATCTCTTCTGAAATTAATAGTTTCCAACTCCATTCCACTGTAGCGAATGCCAAATGATGTCACAGCTTCATATCAGAGTCATCAGTGCCAAAGTTTTATGGTAATATGAATGTAAGTGTGATAAGTGAGTCATTCCATGGTATTTATGGTAGGAATACTGAGCTTAAAATAATCTTTTCCACAGTGTTCAGTAATAACCCCCACGAGATATTTAACATGTACTGGAATTTCATATCTGGAACTGTTTATTCATTCTACATATATTAACTCATTTAAACTTCAGAATAGTTCTTTAAGTTAGGAACTCCCATTTTAAAATAATAAAACAAAAGTACAGACAACTGTGCAACTTGCCCATGGGCACACAGAATGGAAAAAGCAAATCCAGGATTCAAACTCAAGCAGCCTGGCCCCAAGGCCCTCACTTTAAAACACTATACAAACTTACAGTATAAACAAGGATCTTGTTTCAACAATATATCACTATTATATTAATGCTGTACATTCAATTTTATGAATCTCGTTTTTCTTTAATGTTTTATATATTTGAAGGTTTGAGATAAAATTTTAAATTTTTAGATGTATAAAAGCATAAATTGCTTAGATATTAGTATTTTATTCATTTGTATATTGAAGTAACATTAAAACCAAAAATGCAATTTAATTAAATGTCACTATTGACATGGTTTTTCTAGATACTGTAACTTCACTAAATGTGTTTTCATTTACTTCTTTCAATCTTTACACTATGTACTGCTCTTAAAGCTCAAACTGAACTGCCTTATATTATTCTACATTCTATTGCAAGTAACATGAAGAGGCTGTTATCTCAACTCATCATTATAAAACCCTTATAACTTCCAAAGAGTACTTTGTATAATGTGTAGGAAATGTCACACTTTCCTGAAGTTGGCTGCAAAATGTACTCTGCAAAAGCCATAACTACAGAAAGCCTGACTGATGAAATCTCAAAAGTATACAGAGCTGAAAAACCTAAAGTCCAACAGCAGCCCTACCTGCTAAAGATTCAGTGTGTTGTCTCTCATTTCAGTCTTGTTTGGCTAACAAGCAAAAAAGACACTGGTAACAGCAGGCAAAAGAAGATGCTATAACAGAAATAAGCCTACTAGCCCACTCACTTGACTGTCCTAGTCAAGCCTAACTATATTATAATATAAGAGAACTATTCTAATTACAACTTAAGAATGAAGTCTTAGAAACCTTTTGAAAATGCAAAGAGAATTCCTTTAAAAAGATAAAATATTTCATTAAGCAAATCATTATTATGACTTTTTTCCTTGATAATATTCTAAAACTGAGATATTAAAATAAATGTTTAAAAATCAGAACTTCTGTTTTTTAAAAAGATAAACTGTTCTCCAGTTTCCTCATGGAGAGAGCAGAAACTGTTACAACCTAGCCCTGGTACCAAGGAGGACTCAATAATTTCCTGGGTCCCTCTGGTGGGCCAAAGCCTCACTAAATTCACACATACACATTTCCTGGATTTTGTTCTATCCCTTCTATAAATTGGAGTGCTTCTGTGAGCTCCGAAGGAATGGACTATCTGCCCTCTCAGTTTGACCAAATTGTGAATAAGCTTATTTTTCCATTTTTTATGACCTTTCCTCATACTCTTGATAACATGCAGACAATCAAATCCAGATAGTTGTGGCCCAGATTCAGTACTCTGACTGAGTTTTTCAGGTAATAATTTCTACTCCAAAGTTTAATTTGCTTTCCAATATTTACCTCCTCTAAGGATTTTACAGTTTCCAGTTGTATACAGATTAATAACCAAGTTCTGTGGATTTTATTCCTAAATATTTGTAGAATTCACTCTTTTTATTACCATCCATCCTACCAGAGACAGTAGCTCTCAACCTCTAGGTTATTCTAAAGGTGAGTTAGTTCTAATCTAAACCATTTCAGTCTTCCAGTTGGTTTCTACTCCCAGCCTATATTCCATGCACCCAGAGTTCACTAATGATTTTCCATTTAACTAGAGTAGTGATTTTTCAAATATCCATCTGCTGACCCATTAGAAGATTGTGAAATTGATCCAATGAGTCAGGAAGAATATTTTTACAAAGTAAAATCAGAAGAAAACACAAAAACATCAGAATTCATCACATACAGAAAAACATTTTGTTTCAAATATATATATATATAGATAGATATACACATATATTCCTATTTGATAAATAGGAAATATGTTTAGTCATGATTTTAAAAGTTTGAAAAAGGTCAGGGATATAGCTCAGCAGCAAAGCACCTGCCTGGCTAGCACAAGATCCCGAGTTCAATTCCTGGTACCAAAATGTGTTTCCTGTTCATACCTAAGATGAGTTA
>RJWM01016734.1:0-44860 GCA_004363535.1 Dasyprocta punctata
GTTTAAACAAATAAACATTTGTTGGTTCTTTATACATAAGATTTGAACAATGAGTAGTTACCGTATTCCTTTACTAGCATGTAAGCAGTGGTCTTAGTATAGGCTTGGAAGTTTAGAGCTAATTAGAAAATTATTTATTCTGATTATTATGTATAACTGGGTTAAAATGCCCTTTGGAGTAGTACAATAATGTTCTTAATCAGATGGTATTATTTTAAAATGTAAGGATGTTGGAGGAAGGGAAGATGGCTGTGCATCACAGTCTCTCCTGGACTTGCATTCCCAACACCTGGAAAACAAAACTTAGCAAAGAGGAAATGAAGAAAAGCTCCATGAATTAAGAAAAAACTAACAGGTTAACTCCCAACCACGGAGAAACTAGAAACTGAAGACAACACAGTGAAAAGAATGAAACAGTCTGAAAGGCTAACACTGACTCCTGGAGAGGGGTAAACCATCTCTGTAAACACCAGGTTAGCCCAGAAAAAGTTGACATCCCCAGGAAAAAACAATGAATTGAACCATCAGTACCAGCCTTAAAAAAAAGCCTATAATTATGGCACACTGCAAAAACAAAGCATGAGACTTTATTTGAAAGTAATGCCTTTCACAATGGAAAATACACTTGGAGAAGAAATTCATTGTAGTGCCTGCCATATTTGAGAATGATTAACCCAGAGCCATTAATCCTGGTATTAATTGCTTAAGACCGAACTGCTCAAGAATAAGAAATCACAGGACAATTACACTTCGGAGTTTCTGTGGTCACCTACCATGGTGACTATGTGGGAAATGACCACAAGATACAGTTGTTATTTAAACTCAGGCCAAGAAGTGCACAGAGGTCTCACCCACTCTGAGGAGAAACCAGACAGGTCACATGCAATTTTCAGAGGAGATTTGAGTCTGAAAGGGCCAGCATTAAGTCCAGTGGACTGCCTGACACATACACACCTGCCATGCCCTACTGCCTACTGCCAGCACAGAATTCAGTGGTACATTTGTTTTCCCCATCTGTCAGCTTGATTAGGGGTACAACTCAGTTTGAACTGTTGCCACAGCCTGGGTGTATGGACAGAGGGTCCCCTGGGGCCAGGGAGTCACCTCATAAACCATAAACTAGGTGGATAAAACAGTAACTTGGGTGCACGTGGAACAGGGAAACTAGGAGTAACTGAACTGAATACCACATTAGGGCAGACACCACTGACCCAGCACACTCAACAGGATAGGCAAGCGGCAGTTAGCATTCACACGCAACAAAGTTGAGTGTCAAAAAAATAGGACTTAGTAGTGACTCATATCTAATGGATTCCAATATTGCAGACTCTAGAAATAAACCACTTATTCAAGCACGGAGGAATGTTGTGAACTCATTTCTCTTTTTTTGTTGTTGTTGGTTTGGGTAGGTGAGTAGGGTTGCTTTTGTTTTGTTTTGTTTTTGTCTTTTTTCTCTTTCTTTTGTGCATTGCTTTTTTTCTCCTTTTTCTTGTTCTTTTATGTTACTTTTATCTAATTGCATCATTTAGTTGATCCTTTATTTCACTTTTTTCTCCTCGTCTTTCATCTCTTTTTTCTTTAATTTTATGTGAAAGAGAATAAAACTAAACAGAATAAAGTCAATTAAAACAAAACAGTGAAAGTGATACAGGACTTCAAAACAGGATAATGGGAAATCAACAATGGCTACCATAATGCCTCTTGTTATCTTTAAAATTGCTGCCATACCATCAGACATAATAAAATCAAACAAAACATAGCAGAAGAAAATCAATCAAAACAGAACATTAAATAAAACAAAACAATAAAATGAAACAAAATAAAACTGAGAACAATACTGGATTTCAAAGATAAGACAGAAGGAAATCCCCCATATTTGCTATATTGCATATTGTTATACTCTCAATAGATGCTCAGACTACTGGCTCTAGGCCTGCAAAGTTAACCAAACAATACAAGCATTAGGTTGTTTCTGTACCTCCATCGCTAACAATTAAACCTGCATTCCTCCAAATCAGCCAGTTGCTTCTGGAGGAGAGGGATGTTCTTGTCGCCCAGCCTGTGCACTGGCTGGATCATCAGAAGAGCAAATAGCTTTTTTGTTTCTCCTCCTGGGACCTGCATGTCTTCTGCTGGCCCATGGGAAGGATGAACTGTCTTCTCGTTTCTCTTCCTGGGACTTGCATGGCTTCTGATAGTTCACAAGAAGGGTGAATTTCTCATTTCTTTATTTTTCAAATTTTACTTCTTTCATTTTCCTCTTCCCAAGTTTCTCCATTTTTACTACTATGTTAAGCATTATTTTTGAATATTTAGATGATGTTGAGGTATTATTGTTAATGGTGATACACTTCTTGCATTTAGCAGGTTTTTTTTACTGTATGTCAATATACATTTTCTCTTTGTGTCTACACTGCAGATCTGTTTAAATGGCTAAGACTGGTACAGTGGCAGATTTTATTGATATTTATGGTATATTGATAAACAGTTTTTCTTTGACTCTATTATCATTATTTCCCTTATTGCCACTAGTGGCATAATCATTGCCATTTATTGGTTATTAGTATATGAAATATCAAGTGTGTCTTTGTGACAACACTGATGTGGCTGGTTTCCTGGGAACTGGTTACAGGACCAATTAAACTGCACTTCTTCCTCACCAAATTAATGCAACTTATCAGGTACTGAGATTGAGGAAAATCCCTATAGTTGATTACACCCAGTGTGTAACACTGGAAATCAGACGAAAGAGATATTCATACTACAAAAGAGATATCCATACTACAAAACATGTTCTTCCACTTTAATCAACTCTAGACCTTCTGCATAAAAAAAAATCATGAGAAGATAAGGTAACAAAATGGCTCCAAAATCTCTCAATTTCCTCCAAGTTGATCCATATGGCATTCATGAGGAGGAAATCAATAGTCATACAGCTGAACTAATTGAAGCAATAAAAGAAGAAATAAAAAGCAGATCAATAAGATATTCAGGAAGATTAAAACTAATATAACTAAACAGATAATGAACTTAATAAACAAGATGATTAGTGAGTTTAATAAAGACACTGTACCAGTCAGAGTTTACAGATATAGCACAAGATATACAAATATGTAAGAAATTCCAAGATTGGCTTACAACGGTCAGCCACAAAGTCAAATAAGGGAGCATGCAGAGGGTGTCTACATGCTGGAGGCTGAAGGGTCCAGCCCAAGGGCTGGAGCTTACTGCAGTGTCTCATGCAAATCCATACCAGGAGGTTGATGAGTCTGCAATGGAACACTGAAGAACATATGACAGAAAGCTGAAAAGTCTACAGCAAAGGCTGAAGAATCCCAGGTGGAAGCCAAACAGTCTGTGCCAGAAGCCAGGAGATGGCATCTAAGTTGAAGGTGAAGACTGGAGCTCCTCCAAAGAACCAGCAATAAATCCCTCCTCATTTGCCTTTTATTGTATGCAGGCTACTCCCCTGGGGCAGGTGTAGCACTCATACCACCTGCATGCCCTCCTCTTATGCAGACTGAGAATGTACAAATTAAGGACCGTGATCCCCTGCTGAGTTATTTAATTGAAGTTCTGACTTTCTCAAATGGACACAGTGAACAATATCCTCTTGTTCTCTACAAACACTAATAAAAAGTTACCTAAACTGAACAAAATCATACAAAACATGAATGATCAGCTTAGCAAAGAATTCTGTTCCATGACATGGTAACAAACAGAAATCCAAGCAATGAAAAATTCTACTAAAGGTAATGGCAACAGAAGTGACCAATGTGAGAAGAGAACATAAGAATGAATAGATAGGTCTACTAATCATATACTCAGAGTTAAAAATAAAGCTAATGGAAAATGGATTCCACAACTGTTGGATAATACAAAGAAGACTAATATAAGATTAATTGAATTAGTAAAAAAAAAATCAGAAGGCAACACAAATTCCATAAAAATATGTTTACAGAAAAAAATAGTAGAAATTTTGGAAATACAGGGAAAAAGGTTAACCAACAGATAAGTGATGTATATAGAACTTCAGATAGCCACTATCAGAAAAGAACTTCTCCAAAATACATGATAATCAAAATCCCAGAAGTCCAACAGAAAGACAATCTGAAAAGTTATTAGGAAAAAAGAAACAAATCACTTAAAAAGTAAACCCATTCATGGCCAGGAATTTAGCTCAGCAGCACAAATGCCTGCCTGGCAAGCACAAGGTCATGAGTTTGATTCCTGGTACCAAAAAAAAAAAAAAAAAGTAAACCCATTTGAATTACAGCAGATTTCTCAACACAAACTTCAAAGGCTAAGAGATCTTAGAGTGAAGTGCTTCAAGTCCTAAGAAAACAATTTCCAATCCAGACTGATATATCCTCAAAGTTATCTTTCAAAATTGATGAGAAATAAGGTATTTTTGCAACAAAGACCACGTTAGAAATTCATGACCACCAAAGAGGCACTTCACAATATTCTCAAGGATATACTAGAAAGAGAAAATGAAGCCAATGATGCAGAAATGTCTAGGGAAATAAATACAACAAGTAAAATGAGCAACTAAGCAGAAAAAAAAAGATCAGCAATAGGAAAATAATGCAGTAACAAGAATAAATCAATATCTTTCCATAGTAACTTTCTCAATGTGAATACTTTTAACTACCCAGTCAAAAGTCACAGATTGCAGACTTGATTAAAAAAAAGCCCAATTAAAAAAAACCTTATGGTATGCTGCATACCAGAAAAACCACCATATTTAATCCAAAGAGAAATGTATAGACTAAATATCAAAAGTTAAAAAAACAATATTCCATGAAATGGAAACTTCAAAATATGAAGGAGTAACTACCCTATTGTCTGACAAAGTGGCCTTCAAGTCAAAACTGATCAGAAGAGGCAAAGAAGTTATATATATTGGCTAAGGGAACAATTCAACATGAAGAGATAAGAATTATAAACACATGCACTGAACATGGGCATGCCCTATTTGACAAAACAAACACTGCTATACATAAAACAACAATTTAAACACAGTCATACTAGGGGACCTCAGTACCCCACTGGCACAAATAGACAGATCATCTAGACAAAAAAATCAACAAAGAAATTTCAGATTTGAGTCAAGCTTTCAAACAAGTGGACTTTATTGCACATCTACAAAGTGTTCCACTGAGTACAAAAAAATATTTGTTCTTCTCAGCAGCACATGGAACTTTCTCCAAAACAGACCACATATTTGTTTATAAAACATGCTTCAATAAATGCAAACAAATTAGAGTTATCCAATACATATTAACAGATCATAGTACAATGAAACTAGAAATCAATGACAAAAGAAACCATAGAAATTATCCAAAGAAAGGAAAGTAACTAATCACTTGAATAATCACCGGGTAACAGAAAACAAAGAAAAAAATTAGCAACTCTAATCAAATGAAAATGTCATTACAACATACCAGAACCTATGACATGATGAAAGCAGTCTTAGGAGGGAGGTTTGTAGCTGTGAATTGCAAGTGTGAGAAAAACAGAGTGAGTCTAAATAAATAACCTAATAATGAACCTCAAGGTCCTAGAAAACGAATAATCCAAATCCATGGCTACTACAAGAAAGAAAATTATTAAGATCAGAAAAGAAATTAATGAAATGGAGACTAAAAAGCAATGTAAAAAATTCATGAATCAAGGCAGTAGGGAAAGGAGACATTTCTACATTGTTGGTGGAAATATAGACTAGTGCAATCATTATCAAAATTGGTATGAAGATTATTGAAAAAATGAAAATGAGAAATTCCATTTGACCCAGCTATTCACTCCTGTCTTCCTGAAAGAGCTAAAGATACCATATTGCACAGATACATGCACACTCATGTGTATAGAAGTGAAACTCATAATAGCTAAATTTAGGACATGAACTATATGTCCATCCAGAGATAAATGAATAAGGAAAACGTGGTATTTATATACAAAGGAGTACCATTCTGTCATTAGGAAAGATAAGATTCAGTCATTTTTTTAAAAATGGAAGAAATTTGAGACAATAATGTTAAGTAAAATAAGTGAAAGATACAGGGTGAAATGTCACATGATTTCCTTTTAGAAGAGAAACTGAACTTATAAATAAATTAAATATCAAAATAAAGGATAATAGGAAACACAGATATGAATCTTTTGCAATAGAGAAGGTGAACAACAGATGGAGGGAGGGTAGAGAGAGGAAAGACTCACAAGTTGACAAAAGGAATTAAGATATATTACCACATGTACCAACTCCCCGTGACAAATGTAATAATTATATACTGCCAATGCATATTAATAAAAATTAATATATCTATATATTGAAAATTACAGTACTCTGAAAAAGGATATTGACAAGAATATCAAAACTGTTATAGAGATTTAATGCAATCTTAATCAAAATAACATTAGTACACCTCACAGAACTAGAGAAAACATTCTTAGAATTCATTTGAATCAAAAAAGACCAAGAACAGCAGAAACAATTCTGGGCAACAAGAAAAGTCAGGAAACATCACAATCCCTGACTGGAAATCATACTACAAAGCAGCTGTTATAAAATCAGCATGGTATTGGAAAAAAAAAAACCTGGGCATCAGTGAAACAGATTAGAAGATCCAGACACAACTATTAACACAGTCACCTTATCTTTGACAAAGGAACCAAACATGTTTACTGGAAGAAAGATAGCCTCTTTAAAACAAAGGTGATGGAAAAACTGTTTTGCCAAGTTCCAAAGACTAAAACTAGACCCATGTGAACCACCATACACTAAACTAAAGTCAAAATGGATTAAAGGTCTAAATATTAAGGCAGAAATACTACATATACTGGATAAGAAAATGGGTAGAAAACATGAAGCCACAGGTGTATGCAGAGACTTCATGAACAAGACCCAACTCACACAAGAAACACTACAAAGAGTCAACAAATGGAATCTTGTTTTGTTAAAAAGTTTGCACATTCAAAGAAATCAACAGAGTTAAAAGAAAACTCACAGAGTGGGTATTATGGTTTATACATTGTGTCAACTTGAGAAGTCTAGAAGTTTAATTAAGTAACTTGGCAGCTCTACATCCTGGGGTGTAGTGCACAAGCAGATACCTGTTCATTGTGTCAATTTGAGAAGGTCATAAATTTGACTGCGAGACTCAGCAGGGAGCCAGGGTTCTTACTTTGTAAATAACCTCATCCCATGCAAAAGGCGGCAAGGGAATTTATGAATGCTACACCCACCCTGGAGTTGGTGGGTGTCTTGTGTACAATATAAGGGAGAAAAAAGAGACATGCTCTTTCCCCCTTTTACTCTGGCTGCTTTTGCTCGACTACTTGAAGTGTTGCCCCAGTGCCATGCCACCCTGCCTTGGGGCCAGTTGATTATGGAATGAAACCTCCAAAAACTGTAAGACAAATAAACCTTTTCTTCTCTAATTTTGGATGTCAGGTGCTTTGTCTCAGCAATGAGGGAAAAGTAACCAGGATAGTGAGAAAAAATTTTAGCTAATTGTCCTTCAGACAAAGAATTTATATCTAAAACATACAAAGAATTGACAAAAACAGGCCCCCCAACTTCAAAGACCGAATTAAAAAATGCGCACCTGAGATGAATATACACTTCTCAGATGAATAAATGGCAAATAAATGTTTGAAACAATGTTCAAAATTATTGGCCGTTTGAGAGATGTAACTTAAAACAACACTGAGATACCATCTCACTACAGAAAGAATAGCTATCATCAGGAAATCAACCAGTAACCAATGCTGGAGGGGCTGTGGGGAAAAGGAACTCTTTGCTGTTGGTAGGAGTGCAAACTGGTACAGCCACCGTGAAAATCAGTGTGGAAATTCCTCAAAAAACTGGAATTATACATCCCATTCAACACACCTACTCCCCTTCTAGGTGTCTTCTCAGAAAAATTCAAAACATCATACCACAGCAATGTATGTGCACCCATGTCTGTAACAGCACTATTTGGAATAGTTAAATCTTGGAAACAGTGCAAATACCCATCAACTGAGCAAGGAATAAAAAAGACGTGGTCTTCTGATACAATGGAGTACTACTCAGCCATAAAGAAGGATAAACGTGAGACTTTTATAGGTAAATGGATGCAACACAAGATCATTCTCATAAGTGAAGTAAATCAGATTCACATGTGTAAACATTGTATTATCTCCCTAGTGTTAGAAGTTGAAAGAGTAAACAAAATTCAAATTTTACAATAGATATTATGACATGTGAAGAAACTGTTCAAAAGGAAAGAGAAACTGTGCGCAGGAAAGAAGAAAAGAAGAATGGAAAAAAGAAAATACATGTATGATAGTTAAGATAGTTATACTAATTTCTTAGTTTATTGAAAAGAAAGTTTGTGCTTGTCAATTTTCATGCTTATATTTTGTAGTCTGAGCAACTACTGTGAAGATAACAATACGCAATGTATTAACCACTGCTACTCTCCTATTGCCTTGTTTTGCAATTTTGTAATTTTTTCTTGTTTTTTCTCTTTAACATAAAAAATAAACTGTCAAAAAAATTATGGGAACACTACCTTTCGCAATAACATGAAAAAAACACCTGAATTCTTAGGAATTAATCCTACAACAAAAACTATAGTACTCTGAAAAGAGGACATCAGAAAACGTCTTACATAGGCAGAACCAATACTGTCAAAATGGGCATACTTCCTATCTGATATACAGATTTAATGTAATCCCAATGAAAATATCAACAACATCCCTCACAGAACTACAAAAAAATCTTAAAATTCATATGGACACCTAGAGGAGCACGGCAGCTGGTGGGAGCATTGGTGACCCTTCCTCCATGCCCAGAGGAGCTCAGGAATTGGCAGAAGCATCAGTAACACCTCTCTCACACCCAGAGGAACCCAGGACCTGATGTAGGAACATCAGTGACCCCTTCCCATACTCAGAGGAGCTTAGCAGCTGGCAGGAGTGTCAGCAACACCCCCACCACCTGCAATACTTCAATAGGCTGGCAGGAGCCACAGCAACCCCTCTTCCCACCCAGAGGACCTAAGTGGGCCATAAGGTATCTTGATGACTGCTCCCCTCACCTGGAGGACCTCAATGGGCAGGTAAGAGTACAGGTGAGTCCTCCCCCTTACCCAGAGGATGTCAATGGGTCACAGCAAGTCTCAGCAACCCCTCCTCCCACTGAGAGAAACCTCAGCAGGGAGGCAAGTCCTTCCCCAACCTAGGTGACTTTGGTGGCTGGTGAGAGTACAGATGAGTCCTTCCTCCACACACAAAAATTCTGCTGGGCCTGTAAAACCCTCCATGACACAGTAGGGACCCAGATGGGAAACACCATGGATAGGTGGATCTGGTGGACTGGGAAAATCTGAACCTGCAATAACAATATGAGTTAAGTGTTGGATCACGTTAATACATCTAGGCTAGTCAGCCCAGGAAGAATCCAGGAGTCACCCAACTGGCCCTGAAGGAGGAATTCAGGTGACTTTCCCTTCCCCTGCACCATGGGACCCCACAACTAGGTGAATGTCAGCCACACAATAGGACCCTAAGACAGACACAACAGACAGACAAGACTAGCAGGGTTGAAAAGACTGAAATATCTACCAAGAGGTAAAAATGACAGAACAATAAAGCAAAATGCAGTCTCAAACTCCCAGCCCATCTGGAACAAGTATGGGAGATGTCAACATAGAAGACTTTGGAAGACTCACATGTGAAATTTCTGAAAAGATAGCAAACAAAGTAAAGAAACAAATCCATGAAGCTATAGAGGAAATCAAAACAGAAATAATGTCTCATGTGAGAAAAAAAAGAAATGACAACCTTAATGAAGGAATTTCTCAGCATAGCTAGAGAAGACAGATAAAAAAAATTATAGCAGCATACAAAAATAATGGAAACATTGAATTAGCAATATAGGAAAGAAATAAAATGCATGAAACAAATTCAAACAGATATACAGGAAATGAAAAATTCCATAGAAAAAAATGGCAAAACCATGTGAAAAAAAGCTAAAGATAGATTTTAAGACCTTGAAGACAGGAAAGTGGCTAGTAATAATGAAAGGAAAGATCTCTTAAAAATAATAAGGGACCATGAAATAACAGTTGGAGAGCTCCAAGACTATGCAAAGAAAAACAATGTAAGATTGATAAGTGTCAAATTACAGGAGTCAATGTAAATGGCATTTAAAAAAATAATTGCAGAAGTAAAAGAAGAAAAGTTCTCAACCATGGGACTAGAATCCGATATACAGATAAGTGAGGCATATAGAAATCCAAACAGCCATCATGAAAAGAAGTCTACGCTCAGACTTAAAATAATCAAGATACTAGAAATTCAGCACAAAAACAGAATATTAAAAGTTGTTAGAGAAAAGAAACAGATACCTTGTCAAGGAAAGTCCATTAAGAACATGGCCAACTTCTCAAAACAAACCCTCAAGTCAAGAAGAACTTGGAAAGGAGCATTTCAAACCCTGAAAGAAAACAAATTCCAACTCAGAATGATGTACCCTGAAAAACTATCTTTCAAAATTAATGCAGAAATAAGATACTACCATGACAAAGAACAGCTGAAG
This sequence comes from Dasyprocta punctata, assembly GCA_004363535.1. NCBI lineage: Eukaryota > Metazoa > Chordata > Mammalia > Rodentia > Dasyproctidae > Dasyprocta > Dasyprocta punctata. The sequence continues at coordinate 10,589 of RJWM01016734.1, forward strand.
AAATTCATGTCCACCAAACTAACTCTAGAAAGACTATTGAAAGATACTCTAGAAAGAGATAAAAATAACCACAACTTGAAGAACAACAGCAGAAAGAAACCACCAGGCAGGGCAAGCAATTAAACAAGGGGGGAAAGCAGGGAACCAACAAAAGGAAAATAATGTGACAGAGATAAACCAGTACATACGAGTTATAACCATCAATATAAATGGCCTCAATTCACCAATTAAAAGAAATGGATTGGCAGAATGGATCAAGAAACAAGATTCAACAATATGCTATATACAAGAAACACATTCAACTCAAAAAGAAACTTATAAACTGAAAGTCTAAGGATGGAAAACAATACTCCATGTGACAGGAACTCAGGAAAAGGCAGAGGGTAGCTATTTGTTTGCAGACAATGTGAACTTCAAACTGAAAATTATCAAAAAAGATAAAGAAGTTCACTACATACTTGGTAGGGGAAATATTCAGGAGGAAGTTATAACAATCTTCAATATATATGCACAAAATTCAGGAACACCCAATTATATAAGATGAATATTAATAGACATGAAAAATCAAATACACAATGACACAATTGTAATGGCAGACCTTAATACTCCATTGTCAAGAAGAGATAGATCAACTAGACAAAATGTCAGCAAAGAAATAATAGAACTGAATCAAACCTGCAAACAAATGGATGTGATAGACATTTGCAGAGTGTTCCACACAAAATACCAGAATATACATTGTTCTCAGTTGTACATGGGATGTTCTCTAAAATAGACAATATACTAACACTTCAGTAAATGCAAAGGAATTGTGCTTATTATTTGATCATAGTGCAATGAAATTAGGAATTAAAGGCAAAAGAAACCGCAAAAAATATATAAACACATGAAAATTAAGTTACACCCTCCTGATCAACCAGTGGGTCATAGATGAAATTAAAGAAATTAAGCTGTATCTACAATTAAATGAAAATGGAGATACAATATTCCAAAATCTGTGGGATGTAATGAAAACAGTCTTAAGAGGGACATATATAGCAGTGAACTCTTGCATGAGAAAAACAGAATGAGCACAAATAAAAAACCTAATGCTGCACCTCACACTTCTAGAAAAAGAAGAACAAGTTAAGACCAAAACTCACAGAAGGGAGAAAATTATAAAGATCAGAGCAGAAATTAATGCAATTGAGGCTAAGAAAGCAATACAAATGGGGGCAGTTGGGCCTCACAGCAGGCAAGACCGACGCGTTGATAACGCGGAGACCAGGCTGATGGCGCAGATCCGCTTTATTGCGGAAATACAGAGGCATATATACCGTAGGGGCGGGGAGCAGGGGTGGAGGCTAGGAGCTGGACCTAGAAGAGGCGGAGAAGTGGGAGTCTCCTGGGGGAGGGCTCAGCCCACAGAGGACGACATCAGCGGGGAGGGCTGGCCTCCTCAAACCCGGTAAGGGGAGGGGCTCTGGCTCCTCAGACCCGCGTGTCCATCCTCAATGCAGACCATAGCGCCTCTTGTACCCCAGGGGCCACATACAAAGAATTAATGAATTGAAGAGTTGGTTTATTGAAAGAATAAACAACATTGATGAACCCCTAGCCACCCTTATCAAAAAAAGGAAAGAAAAAACTCAAATTCATGCAAGGAGGAACGAAAATGGTAAAATCATTACAGATCCTGTGGAAATTCAGAATATCATCAATACATACTTTAAAAATCTTTCCTCACATAGGCTGGAAATCACAGAAGAAATGGACAGATTCCTACAAATGCATGAATTACCAAAGCTGAATCAAGAAGATATAAAAATTTTGAATAACCCAGTATCAGTTACTGAAGTTGAAAGCATAATTAAAACTTTATCAACAAAGAAAAGTCTATGTCCTCATGATTCATGACTAAATGTTACAAGAATTTTACAGAAGATGCAGCACGAATACTCCTCAACCTCCTTAATGAAATTGAAAGGAAAGCAATTCTCCTTAAATTATCCCTGGAGCAAAGTATGTCTCTGATATCAAAACCAGAGAAAGACCCAACCAAAAAGGAGAACTACAGGTCAATCTTTCTAATGAACGTGAATGCAAAAATTCTCAATAAAATGCCATCAAACAGAATGCAAGAAAATCAACAAGAAGATTATACACCATGACCAAGTGGGATTCATCCAAGGAATGCAGGGATGGTTCAATGTACACAAATCAATAAATGTAATAGTCCACATCAACAGAGCCAAAGACAAAAAACATGTGATCATCTCAAAAGATGCATGAAAAGCTTTTAATAAAGTCCAACATTCACTCATGATAAAAACCATACACAAAATTGGAATAGATGGTCTTTACCTCAACTTGATAAAAGCCATCTATGACAAAACAACAGCCAGTATCATACTAAATGGACAAAATCTGAAATGTTTCACTCTAAAATCAGGAACAAGACAAGGATGTTCACTATCACCACTCCTATTCATTATAGTTTTGGAAACATTAGCCAGGTCAGTTATACAAGAGAGAGAAATAAATGGAATAAGGATAGGAAAGGAAGAAGTTAAATTATCATTATTTGCAGATGACATGATACTCTACATAGAAGACCTCAAAAATTCCACCAAAAGACCATGAGAGGTAATAAACAAATTCAACACCCTAGCTGGATACAAAGTCAACACTTAAAATCAATAGATTTCCTGTACACAAGCAACAAACTCACTGAGAGAGAAATTATGGAAATAACACCTTTCACAGCAGGAATAAATCTTTAAAAAGGATGTCAAAAATCTATATGTTGAAAACTACAGTACTCTGAAAAAAGAGATTCAAGAGGATATCAGTAAATAGAAAGATATTTCTTGCTCATGGATAGGAAGAACCAACATTGTGAAAATGGCCATAGTCTCAAAACTTTTAAAGAGATTTAATGTGATTCCAATCAAAATACTATTTGCATACCTCACAGATCTAGAGAAAACATTCTTAAAATTCATTTGGAAGCAGAAGAGACTTACAACAGCAAAGGCAATTCTGGGCAACAAAGGCAAGGCAGGAGGGTTCACAATCCCTTATTTGAAATTATACTACAAAGCTACTGTGATAAAATAAGCATGGTACTGGCAAAAAAGCAGACCTGAGGATCAATAGAACAGATTAGAAGATATAGACACAACTACAAACACACTCAGCACTTTGACAAAGGGGCCAAACATGTTCACTGGAAGGAAGATGGTCTCTTTAATAAACAGTGCTGGAAAAACTGGCTTTCCACATATCAAAGACTAAAACTAGATCCATGTCTATCACCATGCACTAAGATAAAGTCAAAATGGATCAAGGATCTAAATATTAAAACAGAAACACTAAATGTACTGGAAGACAAGGTAGGTAGAAATCTTGAGAACACAGGTAGGCAAATAGTTCATAAACAAAATGGAAACTGTGTGGGAAATACTCTAAAAAATCAACAATTGGAAACTCATCATATTAAAAAGTTTTTGCACATCAAAATAAATCACTAACAGAGTGAAAAGAAAACCCATAGAATGGGAAAAAATTTTAGCCAACACTCCCCCAGACAAAGGACTTATATCTAGAATATATAAAGAATCAAAAAATATCATGCTCCCCAAATTCAAAGACCCAATCCAAAAACAACATGGACTGGCATCTGAGGTGACTATGCACTTCTTAGATGAAGAACTACAAATGGAAAATAAATATATGAAGGACTGTTCAACATCACTGCTCATTTGAGAAATGCAAATTAAAACAACACTGAGATCCCATCTTACTCCAGGAAGAATGGCTATCAACAAGAAATCAACCAATAACAAATGCTGACAGAGCTTTGGGGGGAAAGGAACCCTACTCCATTGTTGGTGGAAGTACAGACTGGTATAACCACTTTGGAAATCAATGTGGAAGTTCCTCAAAAAACTAGGATTAGAGGTCCCATTCAATCCAGCTATTTTCCTTCTAGGTATTTTCCCAGAATAAATGAAAACATCCTGCCACAGCAATATACGTGCACCCATGTTTATTGCAGCACAATTTGTATTAGCTAAATCTTGGAAACAACTCAAATGCCCATCAACCAAGGAATGGCTAAAAAAGTTGTGGTCTTTTTATACCATGGAGTACTACTCAGCTATAAAGAAGGACAAGCTTGAGGCATTTATAGGGAAGTGGATACAACTTGAGACCACACTTACAAGTGAAATAAATCAGGCCCATATGTGTAAATGTTATATTGTCTCCCTAGTGTAAAATACTGAAAGTGCCAATAAGATCCAAAATGTACAATAGATACTGTGAAAGTGAAAGGGAACAAAACTCCCCAAAAGGAAAGAATAACTGGGATGGGGAAATGAGAAAAGAAAGAAGGAAAAAGCAGTTTTTATCTGCTATTATTTTGTTTGTATATATATGTGTGTATATATATATATATATATATACACACATATATATACAAATTATCTATATATGTGTATATATATACAAGATAGATAATTCTACTACTAATCTGTTAGTTCATCAAAGAACAGTTTATGCTTTCATTGTTCTATTGTTTGATCATTTTTTATGCCTATATCTTGCACTCTGAACATCTACTTTCAAGATAACAATATGCAATATATTGACCAGTTTTTATCTGCTATTATTTTGTTCTGAAATTCTGTATCATCATTTATATTCTTTTTTCATTTTCAAAATAAAAAAATTCATGTGGAACCAGAAGAGACCCAGAATAGATAAAGCAATGCTGAGCCAAAAGAGCAAAGCAGAAGGCACCATCATCCTGGATTTGAGTTTTATTACAAAGATACAGTGATTATAAACAACGTGGACTGGCACAAAAACAGACATACACATCAATGGAACAGAATAGAATATGCTGAAGCAACCCCAGGCATATTCAACCATGTGAACTTTGAAAAGGTGGTCAAAAACATATGCCAGAGGAAAGATAACCTCTTTAGCAAATGGTGCTGGGAAAATTGGTTATACTCACAAAGAAGACTGAATTTAGACCCATATCTCACCATGCACAAACATCAAATAAAAATAGGTAAAAGATCTAATTATTAAAAAAAAATTGTGAGCCAGGCGTGGGCGCACGCCTTTAACCCCAGCACTCAGGAGGCTGAGGTAGGAAGAGCATTGTGAATTCAAGGCTGGCTTGGGCTAAAACACGAGCACAAGGCTGGTCTGAGCTACATAGTGCGACCCTGCCACAAAAAAACTAGGGCCAGGAGTTTGGCGTGATGGCTTAAGTGCCTGTCTGGCAGGCGTGAAGTGGTGAGTTCGATCCCTGGTGCTGCAAAAAAAAAAAAAAATTGTGGGAAGATAAAATAGGTAAGACTCTTGAAGACATAGGCTTTCTGGATAGAACAATTGCAAAAAATTAATACCATCAAAAAGTGGAATTATAACAAGTTAAAAAGTTCCACACAGCAAAGGAAACAACCAATACAGTGAGGAGAACACTTACAGGATGGGGAAAATAATTTTGCCAGTTACTCCAAAGACAAGGACTAATATCTAGAAAATGTAAAGAACTAAAAATGACCATGTAGATGCCCCCAAAACAAATGACTCAATCAAAAACTTGTAACTGAAATGAATAAACACTTTTTCAGAAGTATCAACAGCTAATAAACCAAATCTTTGACATCTCTAGTCATTAGATAAATGCAAATTAAAACAACACTGAGATTCTACCTTACTCCAAAATTAATGACTATCTTCAAGAAATCAAATAATAGAGCCAGACTCAGGGTCTAGGTGGTGCCACAATCTGGTGTACACTCTGCCTAGCTGCCTGGGTCCAGAAGGTCTTGGCCTCCACCCAGTAAGGCACAGGCTCCACCAGCATACTCCCAGAGTACACCCTCACTAGCTGCGCACAGGATTCAGCTCTACCCAGGCTGGTGACTCATCACAACCCACCAGGGGAACACCTGGCCAGCCTCACAGGACACAGAGGAACTGAGCCCAGCCCAGTCCAGGACCCCAGAGCTGCTCATCAGGGACTGGCCAGCGTAGCCGCAGGGCCTTGGAGAGCTTGGGCTCTGCCTATCAGAGCTCAGGGCTTGCGTGAGCTTCATTCTTCAGTGGAGTGTCCAGCACAGCGGGTCCTAGAAGTTGTGGGCCCGCCCAGCCAAGAGGAAGGCCCTGGCACTGTAGGCTTGGAACTCGCCCAGGCTTCCCTGGCACTCCAGAGGCTCTGAACTCCTTGCAGCCAGACTCAGGGTCCAGGTGGCGCCACACTCTGGGGTACGCTCCACCTACCTGCCTGGATCCTGGAGGTCTTGACCCCAATCCTATAAGGCAGAGAATTCAGCAGCACACTCTGGGAGTGCATCCTCACTAGCTGCACAGAGGATCCAGCTCTACCAGTTCCCGTGACTCGGCTCAACCCACCAGGGGAATGCCCAGTCAGCCACACAGGGCACAGAGCCACACAGGTCCCAGAAGAAAATGACAAACGAAAGATGAAGAGGCAGTCTTAATCCCCCAGCCCACTGAGAACAAACCGAAGAGACTCTGAAATGGAAGACACTGGGAGCCACACAACTGAACTATCTGAAATGATAGCAAATGCAGTAAGGAAACAGCTAGATGAAGCTATAGAGAAACTCAAATCCAAAATAATCTCTCAGCTAAAAAATGAAATGACAATCATTATGAAAGAAATGTGTGTATCTAAAGAAGAGCAAGATAAAAAAATAGAAGAGCTTAAGAAAATGATTGAAACTTTCAATGAACAATATTAAGACACAAACAGAATGCATGAAACAGATTCAAAGGGAAATACAAGAAATGAAAAATTCCATGGAAAGTTTGAAAAACCCCTTGAATGAAGCTGAATATAGAATCTCCAATCTTGATGACACCATGGGAGCTTATGGCCATGAAAAAAAATCTCTTAAAAATAGTAAGGAACCAATAAACCACAATTCAACAGCTGCAAGATGATGCCAAGAGAAATAACACAAGATAGGCATAAATGAAAAAACAGGGGTCAATACTAATGACCTGTGAAGACTATTCACAGAAATAATAGCAGAAAACTTTCCAAACACGGGAAGAGAATTGGATATACATGTAAGTGTGGCATACAGAGCCCAAATTAACCATAAACAAAATAAATCCTCAACCAGACATATAGTAATAAGGGTATCAGAAATACAGCACAAGAACAAAATACTAAAAGCTGTCAGAGAAAAGAAACAGATCACCTATGAAGGAAAGGCTATCACAATCATGGCAGATTTCTCAACACAAACCTTTAAGTCAGGAAGAGCTTGGAGTGAAGTATTTCAAATCCTGAAAGAAAACAACTTTCAACCCAGATTGATGTTCCCTGCAAAACTATCCTTAAAAATTGATGGAGAAATAAGATACTTCTATGACAAAGAACAACTGAAGAAATTTATGGCCACCAAGCCAACACTACAAAGAGTAGTGAAAGACACTCTAGAAAGAGACAAAGATAGCTACAATGTTAAGAAAAACAACAAAAGGAAACCACTAAGCAGGGCAAATAGTTAAACATAAAATGTAGAAAACCAACAACAGAAAGATATCATGACAGGGATGAGCCAGTACATATCAATTATATCAATCAATGTAAATAGTCTCAACTCACCAATAAAAAGAAACAGACTAGCAGAGTGGGTTAAGAAACAAAATCCAACAATATGCCATGTACAAGAAACACATTTCACTCAAAAGGAAAGTCACAGACTAAAAATCAAAGGCTGGAAAACAATATTCCATGCAACAGGAACCCAGAAAAAAGCAGGGATAGCTACTATGTTTGCAGACAATATGAACTTCAAACCAAAAATGATCAAAAGAGGTAAAGCAGATCACTACATACTTGTTAGGGGAAAACTTCAAGAGGAAGAGATTACAATCATAAATATATATGCACCGAATATGGGAGCACCCAACTATGTAAGACAATTCTTAATAGACATGAAAAACCAAATAAACAATAATACAGTTATAACGAGGGATCTTAACACCCCACTGTCACAGAGAGACAGATCAACCAAACAAAAAATCAGCAAAGAAATAACAGAACTGAATCAAGTTTGTGAACAAATGAACCTAGTAGATGTGTACCGAGTATTCCACCCATCAACATCAGAATACACATTCTTCTCAGCTGCACATGGGTCATTCTCTAAAACAGATCATATACTGGTTCACAAAACATGCTTAAGTAAATGCAAAGGAACTGAAATAATTCCATGCATATTATCTGACCATAGTGCAGTAAAATTGGAAATGAATGACAAAAAAACCTACAATAACTGCATAAACACATGGAAATAAAATAATACTCTCCTAAACAATCTATGGGTCACAGAAGAAGTTAAAATAGAAATTAAACAATACCTACAATTGAATGAAAATGCAAATACAAATTACCAGAACCTGTGAGACACAATAAGAGCAGTCCTCAGAGGAAAATTTATAGCACTAAACTCCCACATCAGAAAAATGGAAAGACCACACATAACCAACCAAATGTTGCACCTCAAACTTCTAGGAAAAGAAGAACAAGTCAAGTCCAAAGCCCAAAAAAGGGAGGAAATTATTAAGATTAGAGCAGAAATTAATACAACTGAAACTAAGAAAACAATACAAAGAATTAACGAATCGAAGGGTTGGTTCTTTGGAAGAGTAAATAAAATTGATAAAGCCCTAGACAACCTTATCAAAAAGAGGAAAGAAAAAACTCAGATTCATGCAATAAGAAATGAAAAGGGTGAAATCACTACAGACCCTGTGGACATACAGAAGATCATCAACACCTACTTTGAAAACATTTAGTCACATAGATTCGATAGCACAAAAGAAATGGACAGATTCCTAGAAACCTATGAATTACCAAAGCTGAATCAAGAAGATGTAAAGCTGCTGAATAACCCAATTTCAGCTAATGAAATTTAAAGTGTAATCAGGACCCTGCCAACAAAGAAAAGCCTGGGCCCTGATGGATTCACCACTGAATTGTACCAGAAATTTAAGGAAGACTTAATGCCAACACTCCTCAAACTCTTCAATGAAATTGAAAGGGAAGTAAATCTCCCTAACTCATTCCTGGAAACAAGTATTACCCTAATACCAAAACCAGAGAAAGACCCAATCAAAAAAGAAAATTATAGGCCAATCTCCCTCATGAACATAGATGCAAAAATCCTCAGTAAAATACTGGCAAATAGAATACAGCAAGTTATCAGAAAGATTATACACCATGATCAAGTGGTATTCATCCCAGCAATGCAGGGATGGTTCAACATACTCAAATCCATACATGTAATACACCATATCAACAGGGCCAAGGACAAGAACCACATGACCCTCTCAATAGATGCAGAAAAAGCTTTTGACAATATCCAACACCCATTCATGATAAAAAACCCTACAGAAAATCGGAATAGATGGTCTCTACCTTAACCTGATAAAAGCCATATATCATCAACCAACAGCAAATGTCTTACTAAATGGAGAAAAGCTGAAAACTTTCAAACTAAAATCCAGAACAAGACAAGGATGTCCATTATTACCACTCCTATTCAATATAGTTCTGGAAATACTAGCCAGAGCAATTAGACAAGAGAAAGAAATAAAGGGAATAAGGATAGGAAAGGAAGAAGTGAAATTATCATTATTTGCAGATGATATGATACTCGACATAGAAGACCCCCAAAAATCCATTAGAAGACTTCTAGAAGTAATAACCAGATTCAGTAACGTAGCTGGATACAAGGTGAACACTCAAAAATCAATAGCATCACTGTACACAAACAACAAAGTCACTGAGAGAGAAACAAGGGAAACTACACCCTTCACTATAACATCCAAAAAAATGAAATACTTAGGAATCAATCTAACAAAGGAAGTACAAACCTATACAGTGAAAATTACATTACTCTAAAGAAGGAAATCAAAGAAGATCTCAGAAAATGACAAGATATTCCCTGTTCATGGATAGGAAGAACAAACATCATGAAAATGGCCATTCTCCCAAAATTATTATACAGATTTAATGCAATCCCAATCAAAATACCACTTGCCTACCTCACAGAACTAGAGAAAGCATTCCTGAAATTCATCTGAAACCAGAAAAGACCTAGAATAGCAAAGGCAATTCTGGGCAACAAAGGGAAGGCAGGAGGCATCACAATCCCTGACTTGAAACTATACTACAAAGCTACTGTGATAAAATCAGCAGGGTACTGGAATCAAAACAGACCTAAAGATCAGTGGAATAGATTAGAAGGTACAGCCACAACTACAAACACACTTAGCCACCTCATCTTTGACAAAGGGACCAAACATGTACACTGGAAGAAAGATAGCCTCTTTAACAAATGGTGCTGGAAAAACTGGCTTTCTATATGCCCTAAACTAAAACTAGATCCATGTCTATCACCATGCACTAAAATAAAGTCAAAATGGATCAAAGATCTGAATATTAAAACAGAGACACTAAACTTACTAGAAGACAGAGTAGGTAAAAATCTTGATGTCATAGGTATAGGCAGAGAGCTCATGAACAAAAATCAAGTTTCATGGGAAACACTTCCCAGAATCAACAACTGGGATCTCATCTTACTAAAAAGTTTTTGCATGTCAAAGGAAATCTCCAACAGAGTGAAAAGAAAACCCACCAAGTGGGAAAATATCTTAGCCAATTGTCCATTAGACAAAGGACTTCTATCTAAAACATATAAAGAATTAAAATAAATCAGGCCCCTAAAATTCAAGGACCCAATCCAAAAATGCGCATCTGAGATGAATACACACTTCTCAGAGAAAGAAATACAAATGGCAAATAAATATATGAAAAAATGTTCAACATCAATGGTCATTCAGGAAATGCAAATTAAAACAACACTGAGATTTCATTTCATTCCAGAAAGAATGGCCAAGATTAAAAAATCAACCAGCAACCAATGCTGGAGGGGCTGTGGGGAAAAAGGAACTCTTCTCCACTGTTGGTGGGAGTGTGGACTGGTGCGACCACTGTGGAAGCCAGTGTGGAGATTCCTCAAGAAACTGGGATTAGAGATCCCATTCAATCCAGCTATCCCACTTCTGGGCATTTTCCCAGAAGAATTGAGAGCATCATACCACAGTGAGATCTGTGCACCCATGTTTATAGCAACCCAATTTGTAATAGCCAGATCTTGGAAACAACCCAAGTGCCCATCAATCAAAGAATGGATAAAAAAGATGTGGTATTTTTATACAATGGAGTACTAATCAGCTATTAAGAAAGATTGCGTTGAGACTTTTGTAAGTAAATGGACATGACTTGAGACCATACTCGTAAGTGAGATAAATCAAACCCGCATGTGTAAATACCATATTGTCTCCCTAGTGTAAGTAACTGAAAAAGTATATATGGTCCACAAACTATAATAAATACTATGTAAGGGTAAAAAACTGCTCAAAGAACAAAAGTAATTTGGAAGGGAAAAGGGGGAAAGAGGGAAGGGAAAAGGAAAAGATATAAATCTGTATATATGTATATGTAAGAACATACTGCTGAATGTATTAGCTGTTGAGAAAGAACAGTCAATACTCATATGATTAGATCAATTTTACATGTCTATATCTGTTAATGTAAACAACCATTTTGAAGATAACGAGACACAATATTGCAACCATTGTCCAGTTTCTATCATCCTGTTTTGTAAACCTGTAATGTTACTTTTGTACATTTACTCTAGTCGTTTGTCTCTTTTGCTTTTTGTCTTTCTTATATGTGTCTTTTTTTTCTCTTAAATAAAAAAAAAGCAAGAAAGAAATCCAATAACAACATATCCTGGCAACGCTGTAGTTGAAAATGACCCCTTCTGCATTGTTTGTGGGAATGTAAACTAGCACCACTACTATGAAAATAATTATTATTTTGATATTTGTCCAATTCACCTACGTAGTCTCTCTCTACTTTTTTAGGTTGTATTTGAGTACTTTTGGCCAGTTTTTATAGTTTTAGGATACAGATAATGAACATATTTTGCTATATTTATACACTAATGTTACTTTAAGATTTTTTATGATTTTGTAACTTGTGCCTTTACAATTTTACTTTTGAATTGTTCATTGTTTGTATATAGGCCAATACTAGATTTCTGTATATGGGTTTGTGATCTTGTACCATGACCTTGATAAACCTGTTTGTATGTTCTTTTGATTTTGATGTAGATTCTTTGAAACACAATCATTAAGATTCTTCAAAAAACTAATACTAGAAATTCCATTTGACCCAGCTATTCCTCTTGTAGGTATCTTCCCCAAAGAGTTAAAGACATCATTTACAGTTATGCATGCATATCCATGTTTATATCAGCGCAATTTATAATAGCTAAATCTTAAGAACCAGAGTCCTAAAACATAATCACTAACAGAGAGTGATGTTTCACTTATCCCAACTTAACCTTCTCATTCAGATATATATAATTTGGATATTTTAGATGACTTGTAAAAATTAAAATTTCTCAAAATAAAAGTACCATTAAAATATTAAAGGTAAGAACAAAAACAGGCTAGAATATTCTAAGAATGAAAGTGCTAAGGGCAAGAAAGACACTATGAAGGTGATCACCAGTCAGTCCAGCCTTGGAAGTTCAGTGCTCAGGTTTGGAGTCTTTTCTAGCCAGAGGAGATAGCTTTGTAAGACTTTGAGTGGATTATTTATTGAATCTTAAGTGCTTAAGGCTAAAAGCATTCATAAAGTCCACAATTTCCTAATCAAATTGCTTTTATGCTTTTTGGGTGTTCATTGCATTACTCCATAGGGAATTTAAATACAACATACACATATATTTAAATGAACTTAGAAAAAACCTTGTTGCCCCAGCTCCTGTTTTAATTAGATATGTCTTATGTAAGAAACACATAAATGCAAACTCTGTGGTTTTCCTGGCAGGGTAAAGCACTAAGTAAATCCACTATAGTATTATTTTGTTTGCTTTTTTTCCCTTAATTAAGTTTTTAAAGTTTCCTTAGCTCTCTGTGTGGCTGCTGTAGCTTTGGCAGCTGGGCTTGTGGTGAAGAGTTGAGAGCACACATACCAGTCTCCCTCTCCACTCCCAACTGGACCTCCTGTGCAGCTAGATAGGGAAAGTAGAATCAACAGAAGGGGAAAACATCTCAACTGTACAACAGATATCCTTCACATAAATCCCCTTACACTAAGCTTATGAAAAGCCCACTCTTTTACTGGACATATTGGTGGGGAGAGGGTTATTCAAAACAATTTCTCCGAGTTTGTGGACAGACTTTCAAGCCTTTTGGAAAACAAAGATAGTGTCCAATTGTACAATGCCAATGTATTAAAATATTTCTCTGGTTCAACTGCTATCTTCACCATAGATCTCTGGACTGAAGCCTCCTCTAGCAGCCAGTCTCAGTGGCTGCAATACCGTATTAGCAAAATAAACAAGAAGCAGTGTTTAGGCTCTGAGTTTCTTTGTTTGTTTTTGGTGGGGCCTTTGCACAGAAGCTATGTGCCCAGCCCCCACATATTTTATTATACTCAGGGTCTCACTAAACACTCCAGGCCGGACTGGAACTTGTGATCTTTTTGCCTTAGACTCCTACAGTGTTAGTATTACAGGCAGGGACCACCAGTTCCTGCTTTTCTTCCTTTCTTAGAGAAGAAACTTCGAGTTAAAATTGCCACATACTACTAAATGACTGTAAATGAAAAATCTGAATGATTTTAAAACTTCGCAAATCTTTGTCTCACTTTTAAATTTTGTGTTGTTTTGATTAAATATAGGTTAGGTTTTCGTTGTATGCTGAGAAATTGAGAGCAAAAAGAGGATATGAATAATGTGAAGTGTATATATCGATACAAACAGATCCTGATAGATAAAATTAAGCTAATAGAGACTCACATAGGATATATTTGTATTTTGCCCATTAAGACTACAGTATGGAAGAAAATTCAGTAAATTATGTAGTACCCTTTATGTTTCTGTTCTCTAGGTTATGTACTTGTTTAAATACACTAAAATTCATGTATAAACTAAGATATATGTAGAAAAAACTAGAAGAAAAATGCCTAAATATTACTAGTGATTACCCCTAAAAAATAAAATTGGAGATGATTTTTAACTTTTTCTTTATGCTTTTTCTTCCCTTCTCTCTCTCTTCCAAAAGTTTTGAGACTTTTAAAACAAACAAACAAAAAACTACATTATACACAGAAGTATATTAATAATTTCTTGCTGTTATTCAATTCACAACTACTTTACATAGATTGCTTAATTGAAATCATTCCGTGTAATTTAGTAAAATAAAAAATCTCCTGTATACCAGGTACTGTGCTTGGTATCAGGGACAGACTAATGTGCACACGTTACATATTTGTATCAAACTAACATTTCAGCAAATGTTCTTCACTGGCCTATGCTAGACATGCGGGCTCCAAGATACCCTGTTCCTCTATTAAATTATTCTCTATTGTTAATGTAGCTGAAAGTAGAATTACTCTGGCTAAGCAAGCACTTTCATGAGTTTGTTTTGATCTTCAGTGAAAGAAAATGCACCTCACGACACATGGGTAACTGCCCTCAAACATGAAAACACGAATGTGCAAGGCTTGAGTCTGTCTTCACAGTGCTTTATACCCAGAGCTGGTAATGGTAGAGCAGTCCTCACACAGCAGAGGCAGGGACAGGTCTGGCAAAGCAACAGTGAGTCACAGCTCTAATCCTTCTGAAGACTCCTGTGTTTAGGAAGCCCCAAGAAAACTGTGTGAGATAAGGCTCATCAGACAGAATAAACAAAACCTGATCAAACACTCAAAAGTCCAAAGTCTGCACAAAGTGACTTAGCAAGTAAAATAGAGATCTTCAAAATGGAACCTTTTGTAGATGACCCAGGTTCTAGAATGAAACAGTATGATTAACAACTCCCATTTAACACTGAAATTCTAATGTTTGCTAAGTGATGCTCCATCACTAAGGGTAGTGTGTTATTTAAAAACATCTGCATCCAAGGTCATGCTGTTGCTTTCCACAGTAGACAGTGCATTGAAAAGGTTCCATGATTGGGTATTCAAGGTCCTTTATAAACTGATCTTAGCTTTTGTTCCTCTTATTTTGTTTCTCCATTACCTTTCACTCTAGCCTGCTGAAATAATGAGCTGGCCCTAGAAAGGATCTCTCCTTTTCCCACTTTTGCTCTTAAGGCTTCCTTACTTTTCTCCATTTTATCCACCTTTTCATGATAGGGGAGATTCATTTTTTCAAGAAACTTCCTAAGAGGACTTTAATTTCCAGCATGCCCTCTACACTTGCACTCTATTGTACTTCTCCCTATAGAATTCATTGGGTCATGACTGGAGGTAAGAAGGCAGATGATTCAGATTGAGTGGGGTTATCAGTCTCTACATGCATTTAGATCTCCTTATCATTTAGATCATTGTTTTGGCTCTGCTTCTGTTGCATGAGACAGCCCTTCTAACAGAGAATTTAGATAAGCCTTCAATGAGAGTAAAGCTTCTTGTGCTGCAAAGCACATAATGAATAATTAGATATTAAATTATTGTTTTATGATCTCATTGTCTTTAGCTTTTCATAGTTGACTCTACCAGCATTGGCTCTGTGCTTTTTGGTGGCAAGAATCATCTCATATTCTTTTATCCTCTCAGACCTTCCAAGGCAATTTTGCATGTGTTAAGTGCTCAATATATATATTTGTGAATTTATTTTTTATTCAATACCACCAATAATGAAGAGTTATCACAGAAATATTTCAAAGCAAAAAAAATGTACCTTATAAATCTGGAGCTAGGAAGCTCTGTAGCTACATTCCTTCTGGTCCCCCATCCAGGCATGCCCATGCTGTGGTAATACCCACAGTGTATGTGGTTGCAGTGGCTCAGGTGGGAAAAGTGAGCAAAGAAAGCATACTAACTTTAGCAAAGTTATCCCCACTACCAGCAATTCCAGGTATAATTAGTAAAGCTGCTTTCTGTTTAGTGTTGGGTATTGAACCCTGAACTACATCCCCCTCCTCCACTTGTCGGTTTCCCCATTTGTTTGTTTGTTTGATCTTGCTTGCTAAATAAAACAAATTGGCCTTGAACTTGAGATCATTCTGCCTCGACTTCCTAAGTAGCTTGGATTATAGGCATGTACCACTATGCCTTGCTAAACCCGTGATGTTTTTATGACAGTCTATTTGTAGACCCCTGATACCATCACTTCTATTTAGAAATAGAAATCCTATGTTTGTGGCTGGGAATGTAGCTCAGCAGTAGAGTGTTTGCATAGCATATACAAGGCCCAGGATTTAATCCCCAGTACCACAATAAAAAAAAATCCTATCTTTTCACTGAACACACCTCTATCAAGCTGGGAACTATATTTTCTAGCCTTCCTTGTATCTAGGCAGATATATATGACTAAATTCCGTCAAAGCGGATGTGAATAAAAGTGTGCAAATCCTTGGTCAGCTCTTTGAATAAGGAACTTACTTGAAGTATTTTCTATCTAGTCTACTTCTCTTTCCTTTGTTTTACATTCAAATACACAAAATAAAACTGGTCAGGCAATTTTAAAGATAATAATACCCTAAAGAATGATGTGACAAGAAGATAGAAGGAATCCAAGTTCCTGAATTATTTTGTGCCCCAGGACGACCAACATGCAATTCAGGATTGCAATATGAAAGAAATATGAAATTTTATTCTATTCAAACCCTGGTATTTCTAGGTCTTTTTATGTGAGTAACAGTCTATAATTAATACAGATATTGCCCAAATAAAGCATTTTAAATTCAAACTCTTATCTTTGATTACACCACATTATTTACTTTGAAGCACTCTTATGCAATGCATATTAATTGTGACTGGATTTATCTCAGTTTATGGAATTTCTTAAGGATATACTAACAGTATGAACACAGTATACCACATTTACCAACTATTGCCATATTTGAGTTACAAAGATGTAATTTTTCCAGGATTAGCAGAGCAAAATTTTGTCTTTTCTCATTTTGCCTTTCCTCTGCCAAACAGACTCAAGTGTCATTTCTTTCTGTGTGAATTCATACATCTGATTATTCTCACCAATGTTCTAATATTTGAAGGCATCAATTTTTTTGCACAGATCTTCTATATGGCATATTCTCTAGTAACTCGGTATGTCTAAAAATTAGATTCCATAACATGAAAGATATAACCTTTGAAAGAGACAGCTGACAAGCTAACTTTCACTGAAAGCTAAAACCTTTGTTCTACAAAAGACACTGTCAAGTGAATGAGAACACAGCCACAGAATGGAAAAAAATTCAAAACACTTAGGTGATAAGGTAATACTATCCATACTATACAAGAAACTCTTAAAAGATCAACATGTGAACAAATCTGAAAAAAAATTTTAAATTGCCAGAAGATACAGCAATTTCACTAAGTATATAATGATATAGAAATGCCAGATAAGCATATTTAAAAATCTCCACATCATATGTCACTGAGGAAATGCAAATTAAATAACAATGAGACGTAAGACTGTAAATTAATTAATTAATTTATTTATTTATTTTTGGTGCCAAGAATTGAACTTACAACCTCATGCTTGCCAGGCAGGACTATATCTCTGGCCCTGCCAGTTTGCTTAGAATGACCAGTATCCAGAAAACTGGCAACATCAACTATTGGCAAGGACGTGGAGCAGTAGAAATTTGAACTTATTGCTTATGGGAATATAAAATAGTATAGACACCATAAAAGCCAGCTTGGCAGTTTCTGACACATGATTTACCACGTGATTCAACAATTGCATTCTTTAGTATTTACCCTAATTAATTAAGCACACATCCACATAAAAACAGGTTTATAGAAGTTTTATTCATAAATGTCAAAACTTGGAAGCAAACAAGATGTTCTTCAGTAGGTAAATGGATAAATAAATTATAACATATCTAAACAACGGAATATTATTTAGGTCTAAAATGAATTATCAAGCCATGAAAAGAATCAGGAGAAATTTATTTGTTTGTTTGTTTGTTTGTTTATTTATTTACTTTTAGGAGAAACCTAAATGCATATTACCAAGTTAAAGAAACCAATCTGAGATATCTAGGGTCTATATAATTCTAACCATATGACCTTCTGGAAAAAGCAAAACTTTGGAGACAGTGAATAGGTAAGTGGTTGGCAGGGGCTAGCTCAGGGGATGAAGAGAAGCACAAACAGCACAGAACATAAAACTACTCTGCCTTGTACTACGGTGATGGATCCTTAACATTATACATTTGTCCTAAAACCCATAGAATATACACACCAAGAAATCCCAGTAGAAACTGTGCACTTTGAGTGGAGAATGATGTGCCAGTATAGGTTTATTGATTGTAACACACATAACCTTCTGGTGCAGGATTTTGATAGTATGGGAAACTGAGCATATGTAGGGGTAAAGTATATATGGGAATTCTCCATACTATTTGCTCCATTTTGTTTTTTGTAGCCTAAAACTGCTAAAGAATAAAGTTTATTCAAGTGAGAGGGAGCTACTAACTGGTTTCTAAGAAGGATCATTCCAATCAGAGAAGTCACAGCTGTATGTCTCTGAGGTCCCAACCTCAGACATAGCTACTACTCAGTGTACAGAAACATTTCTGGCAGAGCTCTAGAATGTCATGCTAAGAAGTCCTCATTCCCTGAGGCTGGTGTGCTGTCAAAAAGCCCAAATGAAGCTCCACAGAGAAGCCATTGAATGGTCTTGTGCCTATATAAACAGGAAGATGCCTGGCTTGCTGTCAGAGGTCCTATACTCCTCCCTTTCTGGTTCCTGCCATTGTCTGGCTATAATCTGAAGGGAAATGCCGGAGCCAGAACTGCTTCATTGCCAGAGCCCTTCCTAAATTGGTGTCTACACAAATCATGGAGGTTTAAAAACTGTGTGAATACTTTAAGCCACCAAGTTTCAGCATAGTTTGTCACACAACAGACAACCAGGACAGTCAGACAGGACAACCTACTATCGTGGTGGGGCCATGAGGGTACAGGTCCTTCTAATTCTGACCAGAGGACTTGTTGCCTAAGAATTTTAGTCTAGAGACCACACAGGGTTTGAAATAAAGAGTCCTAGTCTTTATCCTTTGGTCCAAATTGACTGGAAAAGACAAATTCAAGGAATTCACTTCAGATTCCATATCTATAGAGTAAATGTAACTAGTCTTTATGTCCAATATGGAACTTGGGAAGACTACGTGGGTCAAGAGAACACAGTGGGAATAGTCCTCCCAAGGCAGGTGTTCAGTAAATTTTGTCTGTGGATTGACCTCCTCATGCCTTTTCATATTTATGAAGGTCTTGGAAGACACCACAATGCATGCAATGAATCATTATTCACGCACTGACTCAGTTCTAGCACAACCTTAACAGATTCAGTGTAGACTTCAATTTGTCTCGGTTACCTTCTGATTCATTAAATTACACATGAAAAGCACTGGCCTCTCTAGTACTTGCAGAGAAGAATGCTGCTTCCCATCCTGAATCTCTATTCTATATTTCCATGTGGCTCATTCCCATTGCTTTTCAATAGGAGAAAAATTCATCTCTCCAAAAGTTCATTTTTATAAGCTCGCTCTCTGTGAGATCTCAGGGAACGTATGTGGTCAGGATCATTTCTTCCAGCACCACAGCCCTTTTCAAAATCCTTCATTTGGCAGCCAGCAAGTTTCTTATAATCCTTTTGGAAGTAGCTTTTCCCCAAGAATAATCACCTTGGAATGAAGGCAGAGAAGTACACATAACTATGTCCCAGGAAAGCCAGGTCTGAGGACCCCATTTCATGCCAATTCCAGCATGGTATGGAGACTTTTGAAGGAAAATATTACCTCGGTATAGAAATCAAGCTCTGTGGCTGTTCAGCATGGGTGGCCTGACAACCAAGTGGGAAGCAACTTCAGGGACAGTTCTTAACCTAGGTTACTTCTAATGTTCAATAGTAGGAGGAAAACATTGAAAATTAATTACTTTAATGTTTATCCAGCTTCTTATCCTGCCTCTAGCCAGACAAAGCAGGGTCTGAAATAGCTGCTACCTTTAAAACTACAATTGAGAATATTTTCTTTTAAAAACAGATATACTTTTGTTTATAACACAATATGAATTTCTAATCATTGTGAATTTTGAATGAAAACCTTGAGTAGATTACTAATAATAAAATGAACAAACCTCAATATTTTAAGACAACAGAAAAATAAGCACAAATTGTAGATACTGTGCTAATTAGGATCCTAGACACTTAATTAAACAACAATGTTGAATTCAGTGAAATCCAGTTTGATTGTATCACGGTAACTGATAACACTACTAGAAAGATGCAAATTTAGAAGAATCTGTAGTATCTGATAGGCTACGTTTAGGAAATGTTTGATAGGCTATGTTTAGGCTATGTTTCGGAAATGTTTGCCTCCAATTTGTCCCCACAAACCCATTTTTGCTAAAATAAGAGCACAAAGACATTGTGTTTCTGGCTCTCATAGGCTCCCTAATTTTTAAAACTTCTAATGTAAAGATAAACTCAATTCAAAAAGCTACCCTGACTCACAGTGTTAAAAGTCTAAAAAATACTAATTCTGACATACAAAAAGATGTATTTCTGAATAGATTAATACATTCAAACTACTAGAAATTTTTAAGTCAACATTTTTCTATTGCTACAATTTTAAAGTCTTTCATGTCTTTTAATGGAAGTTTTCAGGGCTGTATCCTGAGTCATTTAATTTCTGTGAACATATCTGTCCTGGCTACTCATTGGTGCATATTCCCGTGCCACCCACGTCGAGCTCCAAATGTGGCTCCAAGGACTGCTGAGTTGTGAACACTCTATTTGTGTAATTCTGCCACTGACCACCCTTAAACCTCAAAGGAATCAAAGGAAAGCAAAGATATGCTGAAATACAGTTTTTAAGAAAACCCTTAAGGACAAGTATAAGAATGTGAGTTCTTCTATCCTGAACCCTGTCAAATGTGGGTCCTATGAGTCAAGACCACCTATATACCATTTTTAGCAGCTAGGGGGTCTGGCCATGATCTGTGGCTAAATTGTACGTGCATATGCACTAGCCTGCCCAGTGCTCCATGAAAACACCAGGACTAACCACAGCCTGAAAGAGGAAACTCTCATTTAGTGCAAAGAGTAGGTGAATTGTTAGACCTTGGTTGAAATACTTTCTTGTACCCTCTTCCATCCTTAACTAAGATTTATGTGTATGTGCACAAGTTTTTACTTTAACTCAAAATGAAAAGACATGGGACAGTAGAGCTTTCCCATCCAGCAACTATAGATTAGGCAAAAGTTAAGCAGAAAGAAATAGAATAGTCATTTGAACTGTAATTACTCACTGACTGTCTTGCCAACATTACCAACACTAGAAGCTTTGTTCCATCTTGATTTCAATCTGTAAGTTCAATTTTACTCAGTGTTCTGAATTAAAGTGAGGGGAACATCAGTTAATTATAAGTTAATTTTGCTATAATCTGGAATAAATTAGATGATTGCTTAGTTCACATAAATATATTGTAATCATAAATTGGGATTTGAGACTTTGAAGGGAATTATAAAATTACTTCCCATCCAAACCTCTCATTTTAGAGATGAAAAAATGATCCAGTGTGACTAAATGACCTACCCATGGTCATACAGCTAATTAAAAGCTAAGCAAGAACTATGTTCCATGTCTCCTACTTCCCCATTGGGGTATTTAACTTTTTGTCTATTATCTCAGCTTTTGATTAGTCATAATAAAATCTAGTGGTGGTCAGGATTAAACAAAATACCAGACAGACCTCTTGTGTCCTTT
The DNA here is from genome assembly GCA_004363535.1 of Dasyprocta punctata. Classification (NCBI taxonomy): domain Eukaryota; kingdom Metazoa; phylum Chordata; class Mammalia; order Rodentia; family Dasyproctidae; genus Dasyprocta; species Dasyprocta punctata. Next base: position 32,441 of record RJWM01016734.1, read on the forward strand.
CTTTGTTCCTGGGCTCCTTTAAAAATGAGGTTATTTTTGTTTTTTCTGATTTAACTATTTTAATATTCTTTGCAGAATCTAACACTGACATTTTCAGCAAAATTTTATCATGTAAATTGTACTGAATAATTAGGGAAATTAACTGGTCTATCTTTTGAGAAACAGCAGATTAATGTTTATAGTTGCCCTCTTGATGGCTATAGCAGGCTGATTTCTAGGTACAGAATGATAGTAGAAGTTGGCATGGAATTTGTATTGTCCATTTCTATACCACAAAGAATAAATCACATGAAGCAACAAAGACTTAGCAAGAAAATAAAAACAACAGTATTAATTACATTATGTGAATAAACTGTTCCTTTTTCCCATTGTCTTTCTCAAGTTGCTGATGAATCATATTCTAGCATATGCAAGGGTTATCAAAATATATGGTGAACATTTAAATGTTTTTAAATGTATTGAACCAAAAAGCATATCACTAGTAATTTCCTCAAAGCACAACCCCCCACACACACACAAGCACACACCAAACACACTTATCCTATTGTTCTGACACTTTCTGAAGCAGTTCTAGAAGTCCTCTTTCATGAGGATCTTTACAAGTATGAACACAAATACTGTGAATTCTGTTTCTGGACACCATCCAAACCCATGGGATAGGTGTATTTCAAGTGAGGGGGAATAATTTGAATGGGATTAATGGTAATGTGTCTTTTATTGTCATGTTTTTTTTTCATTTTAAAGAAAAAATGATAAAAACAAAATTTCAAAATAAGATAATAGGAGATTAAAAATTGTTAATACATTGTGTATTGTTATCTTCATAGTTGCTATACAACAAGATACAGGCATGAAAAATTGAGCAAACCACACAAGCACAGTTTTCTTTTCAGTGAACTAATAGAAATTAGTGGTATAATTATCTTAGCTATCATTTGCATACATATTTTTTTCCTTTTTCCTTCCTTCTTTTCTCCTTTCTCAATCCCAGTTTTTTTCCTTTTGAACAGTTTATTCCCATCTCACAATATCCATTGTGCAGTTTCGATCTTATTTAGTCTTTCAGTTTCTTACTCAAGGGAAACAATACAATGTTTACATGTAAGTCTGATTTATTTCACTTATGAATATGGTCTCAAGTTGTATCCACTTAGCTATAAATGCCTCAAGTTTACCCCTATTTATAGCTGAGTACTACCCCATGGTGTAAAAATACCACATCTTTTTAATCTATTCCTTGGTTAATGGGCATTTGAGTCATTTTTAAGATTTAGCTATTATAAATTGTGCCACTATAAACATGGCTGCACATATATCACTGTGGTTTTATGCTTTTAATTCTTCTGGGAAAATACCCAGAGCAATTAGACAGAGCAACAAGACAAGGGAGAGAAATAAAAGGAATAAGGATAGGAAAGGATGAAGTTAAATTATCATTATTCATAGGCGACATGATACTCCACATAGAAGACCCAAAAACTCCACAAAAAATTTCTAGATTTAATAAGCAAATTCAGTAGAATAGCTGGGTACAAAGTCAACACTCAGAAATCAATAGCATTCCTGTACACAAACGACAAACTCACTGAGAGAGAAATTAGGAAAACAACACCCTTCACAATAGCACCCAAAAAATGAAATACTTAGGAATCAGTCTAAAAAAGGAAGCAAAAGATGTATATATTGAAAATTACAGATGTGTGGGCTGCCCCTGCTGCCGGGTGTCAGTCAGATCCCAGCCTTTTCCCCGTGAGTCAGGACCATTTGCATACTGCAGGGGAAGAGAATGAGAAGTCACCAAGAAGCAAACTCTCCCTGCAAATCAGCACCATGCATGGGCCACCACCACTGCTGGGGGGAAAGCCAGACCCCAGACTTTTCCTGTGAGTCAGTACCACTCATGGACTGTGGGGGAAGAGAACAAGAAGTCACCAAGAAGCAAGCCCTCCCTGTGAATCAGCACTATGCATGGGCCACTGGGGGGTCAGCCAGACCCCAGCCCCTTCTGGCATGCAGGCTGGGAAATAAGAAGAGCCAAAAGCTCTCCCCTTCCTGATGAGTGACTGATCTAGAGAAACACAGGTTGCAATGATAGCTATAGAGGTGAAATGTAATTTTATGCATGTGTTGCTTGGTATTTCACTGACCTTGCAGGTGTAGGGCCAGTGATCTGATCATCTATTCAGAGGATAGTGGCACACAGTGTGGCATCTAGGGGGGATCTCCTTCTGAAGGTGGTAGCCATTGTTAATTCCCTATTATCTTGTTTTGAAGTCCTGTATCATTTTCATTGTTTTGTTGGGATGGGTTTTATTCTATTTTGTTTTATTTGATTTTGTTATATCCAATGGCATGGGCAGCTATTTCAAAGATAGCAAGATATATTACAGTAGCCATTTTGGATTTACCATTGTCTTGTTTGGAAGTCCTTTATTGAATTCATTGTTTTGTTTTTATTGGTTCTATTCTGTTCTGTTTTGTTTGATTTTTACTATGTCTGAAGGTATCTGCAGCTATTTTGAAGACAAAAAGAGTCATTATAGTAACCATTATTCATTTTGTATTGTTTTGAAGTCCTGTGTCACTTACACTGGTTTGTTTTGATTGGCTTTATTCTGTTTTATTTTCTTTGGTTTTATTCTCTTTAAAATAAAAAAAATTACAGTACTCTGAAAAAGAAGATCAAAGAGGACATCAGAAAATAGAAAGATATCCCTTGCTCATTGATAGGAAGAACCAACATTGTGAAAATGGCCATACTCTCAAAACTGTTTACAGATTTAATGCAATCCCAACCAAAATGCCATTAGCATACCTCACAGGTTTAGATAAAACATTTTTAAAATTCATTTGGAAACAGAAAAGACCTAGAGTAGCGAAAGAAATACCTGGCAACAAAGACAAAGCAGGAGGCATCACAATCCCCGATTTGAAATTATGCTAAAAAGTTACTGTGATAAAATCAGCATGGCACTGGCAAAAAAAAAAAAAAGACCTGAGTATTAGTGTAACAGATTAGAAGATACATACACAACTACAAACACACTCAGTCACCTATCTTTGACAAAGGGGCCAAATATGTTCACTGGAAGAAAGATGGCCTCTTTAATAAATGGTGCTGAAAAAACTGGCTTTCCACATGCTGAAGACTAAAACTAGATTCATGTCTAGCACATGTACTGAACGAAAGTCAAAGTGGGTCAAAATGCTAAAACAGAAACATTAAATATACTGGAAGACAAAGTAGAAATATTGAATACATAGGAGTATCCAGAGAGTTTGCCAAAAAAAGAAAAATCTGCATGAGAAGTACTTCAAAGAATCAAGAACTGGGATCTCATTTAAAATGTTCAGCAAATCAAAAGAAAATCACCAACAGAGTGAAAATAAAACCAATAGAGTGGGAAAAATTTTTAGCCAATTATCTCTCAGAAAAAAACTTCTATCTAGAACATATAAAGAATTGAAAAAAATCAAGCCTTCCAAATTCAAAGACCCAGTCCAAAAATGGGCATTTGAGGTGAATACACAATTCTCAGATGAATACAAATGGCAAATAAAATATATGAAAAAATGTTCAATGTCATTAGTCATTTAAGAAATGCAAATTAAAACAACATTGATATCTGTAGATATCTGGAACCCTTATAAGGCTTTACTTCAGTATTTTCAAAGAGTGATGTTTCAGTCAGTTGGATCCTCCTGTGGAGGCTTAGGATTCTGGAATGGGTTATTTTGAACACAAGCAGGGAAGCAGGTGCTAGCAAGGCGTGGAATGTCATGACTTTCTCCTTTGTGACTTAGGATGTTTTATTGTTTTGGTGGGTTTCTGGACAGCAGCAGAAAGCAGTAGACCTTCTGGTTTCCAGAACAATCGAGGGCCTGTATGAGGGACCATAGTTCAGTTTGCTATGCAGATCATCCCCGGGGAGGGCCTCAGCCAAAATAACTTTGTCTAGGATGACCACAGTGTATCTAGCCTGTTGGACCCCATTCCTAACAGAGTTACTCCCATCCATAAATAGGGTGTACTCAGCATCTGTCAGGGCGTTTATTTTTAAATCTGGTTGGCTCAAGCATAGTTCATCAGTCAGAACCAGGCAGTTATGGTCTGGTAGGCCCAGATGGGTGGGCAGGTACAAGGCAGGATTAAGTGGTTTTATCACCACAAGACTCAGGTGATAATTTTTGCACAAGAGTCTTTGGTACTGTGTGACCCAGCTGTTGGAGAGTCAGTGATATCAACAGTTATTCAGGAAGTCCTGTACAGAATGTGGCACCAGGACAGTTAGGTCTTGGCCTATGGTGAGTTTGTCAGTTTTCTTGATCTGAGGGACAGTGGCTATTAGAGCACTGAGACAAGGGAGTATAGCCCTTAATGACTGCATCCAAGTATTTGCACAGGTAGACCTCTGGACATTCCCAGGGGCTAAGAGTCTAAGTAAGTATCTTTGAAGTCACATGTCATCATTTATCAACAAACAAGTTTAATTCCTGTTACATCTGGAATTCCCAAGATTAGTGCTGAAGAGAGGGCCCTTTTAATGTCATTAAAGGCTTTTCTTGTTCTGAGTTCCAATCAAAAGGTGTCAGAGTCTTTTCCAAACAAGGCATCATACAGGGGCCTTGTTTTTTGTGAACTCAGGGATCCAGATTTTACAGCAGCTTCACAGAATTTTCAGTTTTTTTCCTTGTTGGAATGGAGCAGGTGACCTCTTTCTTTTTTGGTAAGTCAAGTCTCAAATATCTAACTTTTTGTTTATAAATTTGTGCTTTTTTCCAAGATAGCTTGTAGTGAGTTTCCATCAGGTGTTGCAGCAGAGCTTTTGTGCCTTTCTGAAAGACAACTTGATGTCATTAATCGAAGTGCAGTGATATGTTCTGTTGAGAAACTAGACAGGTAAACTGTGGGGGCTTCTCCAAGGAGGTCAAGCAAGGTTTTGAACATTTGGGAAGTTGAGTCAAGATCAATTGACTTTTAAGTTCAGAACTTGGGTCCTTTCATTTAACAGTGAAGAAGGCTTGGCTGACAGGAGCCAATCAAAGGCAGAAGAAGGCATTCTTTAGATCCAGGCAGGTGTATGAGCAGGCTGTGAATGGAAGAAGACTAAGGTTTTGGGACTATAGGATGAAAAGCAAATGTAGCAGCATTCACAACTCAGAATAATCTGTAAATGCAATTTCCCTGAGCTGGACAATGTTACCCACTGGGTTTCTTCACAAGCAGAAGAGGTGTTTCTGCTGGGTGTCTCCTAACTGAGCTTCTGGTGGCATAGGGGTACTGTTTCATGCAGGTGATGGTTGCCCCAGCACAATCAGAGGCAGGTGGTTGATGGCCCAGACTCAGGAAAAGAGTATTCTTTTCTCAGAGGACCATGACAACAGACAGGATGAACAGATCTGTTGCTAGAGCCTCCCAAAAGTAGTGGGAGAGTTCTTAAACTTTTGCAGCAATTGAGTCTGAGTGAGCTGGTCTTTTTGTATTGTCTCAGGATCTTCCCAGGAGCAGTAGGGGGCATTATGGAAAATACAAGAATTCATGTTTGGTGAATGTCTTTGCAAGCTGCAAGTTTGTGCCTGGCAGAAAGAGCAAGAGTCCCAGTTGCCCAGGTGATGGTAACTTTTTGACAGAGGGGCAATAGATTGGCTGTCTGCCAGGAAAGTCATATGCTGACCTCCAATAGGGACATGGACTGTGGGCTCCCAGTGACCCAGCTGAAGAAGGGAGCCTAGTCTGGCCTAATTTGACCCTGTCAGACTAATGAAAGGGTTGTCACCTAATCCAGATTGAAACTTATGAAAGTCTTTATCTTTTAGTCTGAATGAGCATTTATTTTTAGTATCTGTTGCCCTTATTACTTGCATATTGGTCTTTGGTCAGAGGGAATTACCGTGTATCAGGCTGAATTTTCTTGCAGATACCAGGTTTTCTTTGTGCAATGAAGGCTGCATTATCATCTGTGGATTTTCAGGGGCCTTAGGATCAAAGGAGTGTAGACCCTGTGGGCTTCATGGAGTTATTCATGAAAGTATGATGGGTTTTTATCAGGCTTCTGGTTAATGGTAATAATTTTAACATAGTTTTGAGCATTTTGTCCCCCTCTTTGATGCCTTCAGGAAGCACTCAACTGGGTTGCTTTGTTTCTTTTTGCTGGATTCTGTACTCCTAGCCACAGTGACCTTTGAGAAAGGCCATGGCAACCCATTCATCAAGGCTGAGAGTTCATGGAGAGACCTCTCTCATCAGTCAGCTTTTTTCTCAGTCAAAATGTGGCAGCAATTGTATATTAAACAGAGTCAAAGGAATTGACAGTCTTCTTGGGTCGACGTTGGTGATGACATCTGACCAGGATAAATGTGTAAGGGTAGCTATAAAGCAAAAGGTTCTAGCAGGGGAGGGAGGCTCTGTGGCCAAATGCAGGCAATGACTGATTGAACTGAAACCAGTTCATTTAGCTAGAAGTAGATGAGTCAGGAGCAGGGGAAACTGTAGGTGTTGGCAGCAACTGCAGCAGCCAACAAGGGATATTTCATCTGTTAAGGCAAAATTCTCAAGGACTAGCAGTTTGGTTTCATTTTCACTCTGCAACCACCAGAAAAACCCTTTTCAAAATTCTTGGGCCTGCAGTCAGGGACCATGGGTTTGGCATAATTAGCTCCCATTGCTGACTTCCTATGTGTGTTGATGGGGCCCCCTCGAATGATTGTGCAACAGACAAAGGGTGGGTGCCCCTCAGAGAAAGACCATTCAGTCTCTCACCTGGCTGTTTGCCTGTTGGCAACATTGGGACCATATGGACTATGGAGAAGCATCAGTAGGTTTTCTGTTTTGTACTTTTTAGACACACCCACAGAACCACAGGTTGGGACCCAGTCAAGCTCCATGGTTTGGGGAGGAAACCCTCCTCCTCACTGTGGAGCACAGAAGGAATGGTCTAATGCTTTTCCCATCAATTATAAACATTCACACAATCATTCAGCAGGCATTCAGAGGTGAAAACATTCCCTCCTCCAAACCACAGGGAGGCCTAACTAATATTGGGGACCTGGAATAGATCCCCAGTCTTCCAAACGAGTGTACGGTGAAGGTTTAAATAAATGAGACAAGTGGTATGATTTTAGGGCTCCAGGGAGATCAAAGCTCCTACAGAGTTCTTGATTCTGTGGCAATCATGAGGGCTAAGACAAAGAGCTTCTCTGGACCACCCGTTTATGTTTTCAAATAGAAAAAGAGAGGGGATAATGGGGGAGGTGCTGAGGGAGGTGTCAGAACTAAGCAGGAGTCACTTCAAGGACCTCTCCAAGTAGGAAAGAATGCCAGAAAAGGAGAACTATTTTATCTCCAAGATGGCCTTTGTGATGGGACTGTGATGCCTGCAGGGCAGCCTCTATTAACATAATTGATTATGAAGCCAAGATGTCCTCAGCTGTGACCTTCTTTACCTTGCCCTTTGAGGTATCTCTGACCTCATCAACCACTATAGGCCTTGATCAGGACCAGTGATTCATAGAGGTTCCTTTACTATGAATCAGCTCCTATCGCGAGGCAAGGGGCCTAAGCCTAGGACAGGCTCACAGATAAATAAAATGCCAATTAGTAAATTTTAAATCCTGCTCAGAGCCACTTTGTAGTGGTCTCCAACAAACTAACAAGAGGTGATTGGGCTCTCCTTCTACTCAAACTGGCCAGGCGTAGGCTGAACTTGATGCCCCTGGGGGTCTTACCAGAATCAGGCAAACAGGTAAGCAGACTACATCCTCCTCCTTTTTGGGTCTGATGTGAATTGCTCAAATGGAAGGTTAGGAATCCTCCTCCAGAATTCTGAGGGAATCGAGAAATCTCAAAGGTACCCCTTTCTGTCATGACCTGGAGAGGTCCTTGCTCCATCCATGAGGGCCACAACCAGTGACCAAAGAGGTCAGCACAGTTGATCTTCCTGACTGATGCACCAGATACAGTGGCAAACAGAAACACTGAAATATCACCCAGGATTTAGAGGCAGATTTATTTAGGTCAATGGGCACTTGACAAGGATTCATTCTCAAAATATCAGGCCCCAAAGGCTCCAGGAAGGACGTTTTCATTGTGTAGCAAAGCAGAAGTACAGAGGCCAGGTGATTTGTCATTTGGGGATTGGTTTGTACAATGTGCATCATAGTGACTAATCATATATGAGAAACAGAAGCAACAGGAACTTTAACAGGAACTGAAGTAAATTGGAGGTTACCTGGATGACTATCAGAAAGTAGAGTATACTGGTGGGGAGAGGAGCATTTTCTGCTACACTTCCTTAGGATAGGTTTTCAATTACGGGGACAAAGAACTTGAAATTGATGAGTATTAGGTGGCTGGGGATGTGACACAGTGACAGAGCCCTTGCCTAGCTTGTGTAAGACTCTGAGTTCAATCTCTAGCACTGAAGAAAAAAAAAAAAAGAATATCGATAAATATTTTGAAATTTCTCTTTTTAAAGTAATAGAAAATTCTACCCCTACAAACTTCAGAATTCCAAAGCTAAATCTCCTGGCCAGGGGTTTAGCTAAGTGGCATAAGCACCTGCCTGGCAAGCATGAGCTCGTGAGTTCGATCCCTGGTACAAAAAAAAAAAAATCCTCTCCAATACCTAAATGTTCAACTAATTATTCAGTTAATTAGTCATTTTCCAATTGAAAAAATAAGTTGTACATATTATTTTCATTTGCATTCATTTGATTATTTATTAGCCTTTTTAAATATCACTGTTTATACGAAGGCTATCTTTTTATATTCCTTTACAAGAATAAATAAACTATGGTGCTAATATGGGCAAGATTAGCACTAGATTTTCATTGTCCTGGAAAAACAGGGTAGCAAAAAGAATGTCCTTTTCTTAAACTATCACTAGCCTGAGTAGGATAACACATACACCCCTGAATCAGTCATCATAGAAACAGAATAGAACTGGACTTTCATTTTCTAATCCTGAGTCATAGGTCAACTCTTGATGTCAAGGCATGAAATCAATCCCAGTTGAGCTGGGAGCAAAAAACATCATCACCCAATATAAGTTCCTGTACAAGACTCAGGGAACTGGGGGTCAGGGATTTAGCTAGTGGCATAAGCTCCTGCCTGGCAAGAGCAAGGTCATGAGTTTGATTCCTGGTACAAAAAAAAAAAAAAAGACTCAGGGAACTGTAGGTATCACCACACAACACACAGTGTCCATGCCTTTCATTGGGTGTAAATGCTCGTGGGCTAAAGGGAATCAAGGACTAAATAATCACCAAATAACATTTGCACAAAGCAGAATCACTAGCTGGTGGCTGATTATCAACTATTTAACTTCCCACATAAGAAAACTAATGCTCCCTTTTAAAACTAGACATCTGCTAAAAGCAAGTCCTGGATGAAATCTCTTGTATGTAGCATTTTATGAAAACATTAAGTTGCAACCTTAAAGCATATCCAAACAAACCTTATCATGAGACATCACCCATCATTATCTTTTCCTCTAAGCAAAATTTGTCTGGAGTGAAGTGGAGCAGTAAAAACCTCTGTAAATCATAGTAATGGAAAAGTGTTTCTTTTAAGAGATATACTTTCAGTTTACACATTCAGAGATATGTAAACCATGAAAAGATGATTGAACAGAATTTTGAAATCTTGAGGCTCAGCAATGCAGGAAAGTAAATAATAAAAACTTATTGAAAGTGTAAACAAAAAGCACATGTCATATAAGATTATTTCTTACTTATGAAATCATCTAATTAATCCTCTTTTTCACTTATTTTGATCACAAGGAGATCAAATATCATGAAGCACCAATTTAGTTAATTATGTTGACCAGGAAATACATGTTAGTATTATAATTTGTCCCCATTTTTTCACTGTCCCTTTCATTTCTAAAGGGAAAAAAAAGTTTGAGTCAGTTTGATGGAGGAGCAGGATGGACAAAGAAGCTAAGTTACTTATTTGAAGTCACACAGACTATCGCTAACAAACCAAAAGCCAAAAGCCTCCCTCCAGTCTAATCTACTAAATCTCTCCAACAAGCATCAAAACCTCAGCAGTTAGATTTTTCTGGGTATGCATTCCCATGACAGGAAATCAGGCGAACTGCAAATGTCACCAGTAAGTGCTGAATAGTAACTAGTGAGCACTTAGAGCTGAACCTAAATCCCAACTCCAAACACTCTTTGCTCAATTCATTTTTCACGTATTTTCCTGAGTTCTCCTGGATATTATTGTTGCCCCAGAAAGAGAACTGGTTGGAAAACTTACCATCAACTATGTAAATAAAATGAAAATGAGTAAGTTTTTCTTTTAAAAGAGTTTATTTCTTCAAAACATTGGCTTAGAATCTGTGGAAGTAGCCAAATTTAATTTAATTTAATTTAACAAATGCTGCTAAGAAACCTCAGATTTTCAGGGCAGCAGGGACTATCTCCCATCTGGCCTGCTACAATTGTAGAGCCTCCACACAGTAGATGTGATAAAAAGAAACTGTGATTGGTTTATTTCATAACAAACATTTTTCATGAAAATTGTCATCATCTTAACTACTGTCGGAATGAACAAAATATGACAAAATAGATACAAAAGGAGTAGTGTTTTCAAGTAGGTTTCTGAAAAGGCTCTGATTTTGGTGCTAGGCTGTCCATTTTCTTCATTGAAAATATGTTATAGTTGTCACCCATCCCCAAATGAACGTTGTAAAAGGGAAGGAAAGCTGAGGCAGATGGACGAACATATGTTGCATGATTTTTAAGATAACAGGGTACCTGAAATGCCTTGAAAGCCTATTGTTAAGAAAAATGCAGAAAAATGAGATGCCACATGTGCTGTAGCACAATATAAAACACCAAGAAGTCGGCACAGAGACAGGACTTGTTTTTTATCTCGGATATATCACAAGTACAGGAAGGTCTTCTTTTTGTACTTGCAGAGTTAAATAATATCACTTAGAGAGATTTTATGGTTGTCAGAAAAGATGATTTTAAAAGCCAACAGTTATTACTATCACTACAGTCTTTCAGAATCTTACCTCAAAATCATCTACATTGTAAAAGCACATAAACCCAACTTCCAAAATAGCACTGACTCCACACATTTCTTTTCATTGCCGTTGTTACTCTCCCCATCTAAGAATGACATGAGCTTGTGAAAAGGCTGCCTCGCCGGTCCAGCCTCTTGTTCTCCTACTTTCTTTTTTCGCTCAGGGCTGACACCAGAGCCTCCAAGACATATTATAGTTCCTGTGCCCCATCCCACACTAATTTGAGTAAAACTAAGCTCCATGTTTTTAAAAGTTTTGTATGCGACTCTGGAAGACAGCTTGTCTTTTCCTGGTTTCAAGATAAGCACGTGACCTGTTTCCCTTAGAGGATGATTATCTTACACAGAATGCATCTTCGGTTGCTCCTGGCTTCTAGGTCACATTAATTAGAATCTAGAAAAAAGTTCTGATTCATTTTTTTTAAAAAGCCATGAAGGTCAAAGGATCATGTCCATGGATCTTAATGAGAATGTCAAGTTCAAGAATTACTATGTACAGTAACCAGAAATGCTACATACATGGCACTTTATATTTTTGAAGAGAAAATGCTTTGGAGAAGCACATCTGTGGTTTTCGCCTACTAAACATCCACTAATGCCTTTGGAGAGTCAAGCCTCACCCACTGGATATACCCTTGAAAGGACTCAAACCAAGAGAATGACTACATGATCCAGGCAATGTCAGTCAGAGACTCCTTTTCTGGATCAAAATACGGAGAAAGTAACAGAGACTAAAAACATTCAAGTTTATTAATCCTGATAGCAATAACCTAAAACTATCCACACATTTCTGTTCTCTATAGTCCTGCAATTATTCTTTTTAAAAATTAAAATCAGGCCAGGGATATAGCTCAGTGGCATTAGTGCCTGCCTGGAATGTGCAAGTGAGTTTGATCCCAGGTATCAACCAATCAATCAACTAATTGATTAATTAATTAAAATTAAAATCAATAAACTTTTTTGGTGTTACAGATTAAATTTAGAATAACTTCATCATGGAATTAAAAACCATCAGGCTTGGCATAGTGGCACATACCTGTAATCACAGCTACTTGAGAGGCTGAGGAAGGAGAATTGCAAGTTTAAGGCCAACCTGGGCAACTTAGTGAGACCCTGTCACAAAAATGGTGGGGGGATGGCTCTGAACAAAGCTGTGGGTTCATACTGAGAAAAAAAATAGAAATAAATAAATAAATTCTTTAAAAGGGCGGAGGAGGTACCTCAGTGGTAGAATGGCTGCCTAGTATGTGTGAAGCCCTGAGTTTGATCCCCAGTACCAGACACACACACCAAGACCACTGTAACCATGGGCTTTTCATTTTTTGTTGATGAGCCTCTTGCATCACACCTGGAAGCAATGAGATGACTTCCACACCAGTACAAAA
>RJWM01016735.1:0-44765 GCA_004363535.1 Dasyprocta punctata
AAGAGTCTGAGACCGCATACTCATGCTCCTTGTTCCTGGGGCTGGTGTGTGTATGGGTCTTGCCTACTGCCATCAGTCTGTTTTTGTTTTGTTTTGTTTGTCTTTTTGAGACAGGGTCTCACTATGCAGTTCAGGCTGGCCTTGTCCTCACTTCGTAGCCCAGGCTGGTCTCGAACTCACAATGATCCTCCTGCCTCGACCTCCTGAGTGCTGGGATTACAGGCGTGTGCCACCATGCCCGGCTCATCAGTCTGTTTTGTTAGTTCTAGCTGGTCCTTGGTGGAGTACGGGAGCCCGTGTTGCCCTCTCTGCCCACTGAGGTCTTGCTCCTTGCAGCTTGCCCTGGTCTGCCAGCATTTGTAGCTGGGCCTTAGGAGGTGGCTCAGGATTATTTGCTGAATAAATGAAGTACCCATTGTGTCCTTCCCCTGTGTGTCCTTCCCCCTCTGCTCTGGGCAGTTTCTCAGTCCAGTGGGGCTGACACACTGTCACCTGTCATGCCGTGGTGTTTGGGTCCGGCCTTTGCTGTCCAGCAATGCTAGAGGTTCCCAAGTCCCACAGGGTCCTCACCCTTTTCCTCCGGGTGCAGAATCTGCCTGCAGCTCCAAGATGCCCTCATGTGGTGAGCACAGGCACTGCAGAGGAGCCTCGCCGCAGTACCCAGGTAGCTGCCCACCCTGGTTCTGCGCTGGCTGGCTGTACTTTGAGAGTACTGAACTTGGTCTGTGTACAAGCCCCATCTAGCCCCTAGAGGGACAGTACTTGCTGTGGGGTACGGACCCTGTGTGCCATGTGGACCAGGCACAGCCTGGGCTTGGAAAACATCCCAGGTCTGGTTGTGGTCACTCACTCCTCGACATTGGCTCAAGCTGCTCATGGAGCTGGGCTTCCCCAGAGTTGGACAAGGGTCTTGGTCCTGACTGGAGCTCTGCCCCAGAACAACCCAGAGTCCCCCAGCATCCAGAGCTTATGGATAATTGTGTGGTGGTATGGCTCAGACCAGGCTGGAAAGCCCAGCTCAGGGTGCGTCTGACCGGTGGCTGTGGACAGTGCGATGAGTCAGAGAAGGCAGGAAATGTAGGGGATGCATAGACATCTCTGGGATGGCCTGAAAGGGCCTGCCGAGAGTGACTGAGGCCTAAGATGGGCTCCACGCGCCTGAGAGCCTCGCTCGTGTCTGATGGCAGTGAGCCTCCAACCTGCTCAGCTTCTACACCTCAGCTTTTGGTTGCCCCCACCTCCATCAGAGCACCTGTGGAAGTGGCTTGTGTGGCACTCCTTCTACCCATCTTCCTGGTGAGAGTCTTCTGGGTGGAGAAGGTTTAGGAGCAGGCTGTACCAGGCAGGGCAGGGGTGCAGGGGTGAGAAGGGCAGCTGTGTGACCACCTCCGTGGCTGTCAAGCCTTCACTGGTGCCGAGTCCCCCAGAAGGAGCCTGGGCAGCTGTATCTCAGCTCTGCAGGGACCAGAAGAGCTGTGAGAATGCAGACAGCCGGCAGGGCACCTGGCCACACACGCAGGTCCTCTCCATGCTCCGGAACCCAGCCCTGTCCTGGCCTTGGCTACCAGAACAGCCTCTGCCACCTGCCCGCCTCCTCAGTGTCTCACCCCCCACTGCCCACCAGGAAGTCCCAGGCAGCCGTGGTGACACTGGTTTTATCTTCCCACTGTGCTGGAGGGCAAATGCTCTTTAGCAGGAACCCGATGCTAAGCAGGCCCAGTGGAGGCGAGCTCGGGCCTCAGTCCCAGGGTGGGTGTCCAGGAACCTCGCTGGCCAGGCCAGAGTCTGCACAAGGGCGGGATGGGAGTGGGCAAGCCTGGGCCACTGGCCAGGTTCCATGTTTGGGGATCCTGTCGGCCCTTTATGTGGAGCACCCCTGGGGGTTCAGAGAATGAGGCTCTAGGAGTGGTGAGAACCTGTGGCACATGTACCACAGTGGGCTGTTTGTGTCATTGAAAGCTCTGTTATTGCGATTTCCTTTTAGTGTATGAGTGTTTTTTTTTAAACTAGAGCCTCAGTATTCAGGTTTAATGCAGTGTTGGCACTTCGCAGTAAACAAGTGGGTTTTAGGTTGCACTTTGGGCACTTGTCTCTAAAAGGTTCGCCATCCCTGCTCTAGTGCCTGTGAGGAGACCCCCCACCTTGTTCCCTCTGGAGGGGTCACCAAGCTGAGGCCGGCCCCTGCTCCCTCCTCGCTGTTGGGCATCTTTCCACCTTCTCTCTCATTCCGCTAACAAGCTGATTTCCACTTTCCTTCCCAGACATCACTGTGGGTTCACCCACCCAGCTTGCTGAGACCTTTGACACTCATATTGCCAGAAACAACAGCCAGGCGATGCAACACGGGTGAAGGCTGTGCTGCTGAGGGCCTGCACCCCGGGGTTGCTCACTGCCAGTGCCGAGGGCGGAGGCCAGCCGGGCTTCCACTCTGGCCAGACCTGTGGGAGGGAGCCTGACGCCAGAGAAGGAGGGTGTGGGTGCTGGAGTGGTGAGGAAGCTGCAGTCCCCACCCATCTCAGTAGGTCAGAGCAGCTGGAGGGAGTGGGGCCGCGGAGACCTGTGGGAGTTTCAGAGAGGCCGTGAGGCAGCTGGCACCAGCTCCTCAGCTTCTCGACTTTGTATTTAGAGAAGGCCTCACAGAGAGCCACATTCTTCAGCCAGTGTCCCTTCCCTGGGAAAGGCCCCTGGACCTATCTGGGGATGTAATGAGACCCCCCAACCTCGCCATGCACCGGAGCAGCTGTCGTGGGCCAAGTTGTGGCTTCCTGAATGAGCGGGTGGTGGGTGCGTGTGCCCCCGAGTGTGGCAAGGACAGGTGTCTGAGCTTGGACAAGCACGGCCATCCCTGCAGAGTGTGAGGGTGTGGGCTCCGGGCCTGTGGGGCTGTCAGGAGGCCGGCAGCTCAGCCCCGCAGGTCTGAGCGGGGTCCTTGGGCAGAGGGCACATGGACCCTCCCCCTACTGCAGCCCAGCCACGGCAAAGCCTGCTGTGCAGAGAGCACACTGGGACTCCATGGTTTCCGAGCAGTGAGGGGCCCCTAAGTGCAGGACAGCCCTGGGCTCCAGCCCCGTGTTCCGAGCTGGCACCCCAGGAACCCCAGGCTGCCCCTGGGGAGGGTACCAGGAAGGCAAGGCATGGGCTCCCTTCCCAGGAGACCCAGCAGAAATCCCGGCTTAGTGTCAGTGCAAGGGCAGCGTGCCTGTGGCCTCAGCACTGCTCAGCTTTCCAGTGTCCCTTGGCTCACAGTCCTGAAGGTCATTCTGGCTAGAAGCTGGGTCCCTAGGCAGGGCAGTGGCATGAGAATGGAGCACTGACCCAGGGAAGAGGGTGGAGGCCACTTTCCTTTGGAGGGAGGGTTCTAAGTGGTCCCAGACAGGGCTCAGGCTGGACAAGGCCACCCGCTGGTGCTAGCAAACCCGGGGTCGCTGGCCTTACCAATGCTTCCCACACTTCCTTGGCGTGATCTCAGGACCCCACCCCTTCTCTGGCCTCAGCAGTGGCCCTGGAGGGCGTGTGCTGTCCTGTCCATCTCACAAGGGAAGAAGGGAAAGGGGGCATCAAGCCCAGGTCAGTGCTACGGTCAGGCCAGGCCCTGCTGGGCTACTTCCCTGTCCTTTTGGGGGCAGGGGATTGTAGGACTCTGTCCTCAGCTTTGCAGCGACTCCATTTTGGGGTGCGTGTGGGGGTTCCACTTGTGCCTGCGGCATTCATCTCTGCAGAGAGCCGGGTTCCCTGCGGAATTCCTTTGCAGCCCTGTGGGGGTGGGAGGATGGGGCTGTGGGTGAGCTGCCACCACGCGAATCCTAGTAGGGTCTTCTTGGGGTGATTCTGATTCTCTGTAACCCTCCCAGGGCAGGGGACTGTGAACTTGGGGAGCCCAAGGCTCCTACTCAGGTTCTGAGCCAGCGGAAGGGACTCCTCCTTGGCCCCATGCAAAGGCTGTGAGGTTGCAAAGCCGGGCCGGGACTGCGGGCCGGGGAGGGAGCGCGGAGCGGTCTCCTCTCTGACCCCCACCACCGTGCCCTGCAGCCTTGGGGACCCGGAGCAGGCGGCGGGAGGAGAGGAGGTGCCAGCGCAGAGACGCGTGCCAGGGCGCCAGCAGGTGGCGCTGGCTTCCGAGGACAGGAAAAAAATGCCTGCAGCAGACCCGAGTGGGTGTCAATGCGGCTGCAGATGGTGGGGGGGAGGGGTTTGTCATTTTCTCCTGGGCTGCGGGCCTCACGTGCCTCGCGTCCCGCATAGCCCCGAGCGAGGTTTGGGGGCGGGATGCAGCGGCGCGCTCGGACCGGGCGCGGACTCGCTCCCTCCCGGGGCAGCTCCATCTGGGAGGTGCGGGCCGTGCGGGTCTCAGTCCCCCGTCCGCCTGGCGGCCCGAGCAGAGCAGATTTGGCGGTGACCTCAGCCCCTACCCCGCTCCCTCCCTCGTTTCCGTGGCAACGGTCCAGGGACCCCGGAGGGGCCAGCGGCACTCGGGACACTCTTGGCCCTGCGAGCCCAGTCCCGCGGGGGCCGCCCGCCGCCAGCACCGCGGACAGCGCCCGGGGGGAACTGCGCTGCCCTGCCCGCGGCGCCCACGTCCCGGCGCCCCGGCCGCCGGTCCCCGCGGACCTGGCCTTTGTCTTCCGGCCCCGGGCGCTCAGGGGCGCGGACACGCGTGGCCGGGGGCGGGTGGCCGTGGCCTCCCCCGCCCCGCGCTGCGCCGCCCCACCCGCTCCCGACGCCCGCGGCGTGCGGGCCTCTTTGTGTCCCGAGGCCGGATCCCGGCCCGGCAGCTGGGCCGCCCTCTGGGCGGGCACATTGTTCGGCGGATTTGTCCGCAGCGCGAGGGGCCGCCGGGGGCCCGGCTCGCCGTCTCCCGCGGGCCATTTCCATGAGAAAGGAGCGGCGGAGGCGCCTCTCTTGGCATTCACCGCGTGCCTTAATTGTATAGACATTAAATCAAGGTCCGCTGTGAACACGCAGAGGGGCCCTCAGGCTGCTGCGGGCGGCGAGCGGCCCGGCCGGGTCCGGTCGCGGCTTCGGCCCGCGTGGGGTCCACCCCGAGGGGCCCGGACAACCCGGCGTCCTCGCTGCGCGGCGGGCGGGGCGGGGCGCTGCGCTGAGCCAGTGGTGCGGCCGGTCCGCCCCTGACTCGGAGGAGCCCCCTCCCGGCGCAGCGGCCCGAGCGAGTCCCTCGGGGCGTTCCCGAGCCAGGGCCCGCGGAGCCCCGGGGGGAAACGCTTCCCGCCGCCCTCCGAGGGCGCCGCGGAGTCCGCCCCGACCCGGCAGCGCGGGCCTCCTGCGGCTGCCCTTCCCCTCGCTGGCCCTTCCCAGCCCGGCCCGGAACGCGCAGCCAATGCGGCTCAAATAAAGAACCTCGATGGTCAGAGATGAAAAGGTCTCCTTTCACCACCTGGCGAGCTCGCCCTCCCCAACGCCGCGGGCCGGCGAGAAGGCTCTCGGGCTGCTCTCGCGGGGAGAAAGACGGGCTGACCCGGAGAGGCCGCTGGCCGGCTCGCCCCGGCCCGGGCCCGAGCGCAGTTACCCGTCCGGGCGCGAGCCGCCGCCGCTGCCGCCTGCCGCTCTCCGGCCGCCGCCGCCTCCGCTCCCAGCGCCGCCCGCGCCTCCGCCCGCGCCCGCCTCCTCCTCGGCGCTCGCAGGCCCCGCGAGCCGCTGCCCCAGGCGCAACCCGGGGAGCCAGGCGAGTCCCCGAGCGCCACGCGCCGCCTGGGAGCCAAGCGCGCGCAGGGTCGGTGCTGCAGGCGCTCGGCTCCAGCTCGCCTGGCCCGGCCCGGGTGCGACTGTCCCCGCGCTCGCCGCCGCCGCCTCCGCGCGTATCCGCGCTCGGCTCCGGCACCGGGCGATTATCACTGGGGCGCGCGGTGACGTCACCCGGACACCGGCTCCGCCGCCGCCTCCCGGAGGTGTCCTTGAGAACTGCGGGGCACGCGCGCCGCGCACACACGCACCGCGCGCGGCCCGGTGCCTACCCGCGCACACGCGCCGCCTCCCGCCCGGCGTGCTCCTCCGCTCGCACGGACGCAGCCTTCGAACGCCCTCGACTGTACCCAGCGCCCGGCGGCCTAGCGTAAGCCCAGGAAACGCCCCCGCACACTCACGCACGCTCGAACGGCTCGCACGGCCCGCCCGCACCCTTGCAAAAGCTCGCCCTGCAGCCCACCCGCCGCCGGCCCTCTGGCCGGAGGGTGACACCCGCCGGCCACACCCGCCACCTCCCGCTGTGCCGCGCGCACGTCGCGCCTGCACGAAGCCCGCCGCACCCGCAGACACACTCCACGTTCAGGCCCGCACCGCAGATTCGCGTCTCTCGTGCTCGTCCACGACGCACCCCAAAGCTCGCACCCAGTCGCTCCGCAGCTGCCGCTCCAGCGCCCCTTTCTCCGGGAGTAAGAAACGGGTCCCGCGGGGCCCCCGCTGACCGCCCTGCTGCACTCTCGATCAAAGACTGCCCGTCTTTCCTACCGTTTGACTGGGAGGGACCGGGAAGCACGGGCGACTCTATAGGCCAACGGCAGTCAGGCCGGCACTGTAGGCGTCCTTTGCGGACAGGGCTACCCTAATCCAGCCCTCTAGGGCCAAGGATCAACAACTTCTCCAAACTGGCCTCCCAGGGCCTTTGTTCGCAGTGCGGATGGTGAAGGAGCGCTAGGCCCAGGCGCGACCAGCGGGCCTCTGTGCCCCTCTCCTTGTGCGGAGGACTGACCAGGCCCCACAGCGTCCGCCCTCGAGCAGAGCCTGCCTGCCTCTCCCGCCCTGGGCGCGGGCCCTGCTTTTCACACCCTCTCCAGCCCAGCTGGGGCCAGCCGACAGCCCTGGAAAGGAGGTCGCCATTCAGGGAAGTTCTGTCCCCATCCCCCGCCGGCCCCCAAGTCGTCCCGACTCCCCTCCCGCCCCAGCCATAATCCCTAGCTCTTTGCAGGTGTCAGGGGCGGCCCTTCCCTCTCGCGTGGGGCGCGCGGGGCCCCACTTCTCCCGGGCGGTAGAAGCAGCATCTTCACCTATTCCGAGCCCCGAAGCTCGGGAAGCAGTCTCCTCTCAGCCTGCGGTGCCTGTGGTCACAGGGGCGCAGGCCGGATGCTCGGGGGCGGAGGGTGGGGACGCCGGGCGGCTGCCACCTCAGCTTCGTTGACGACGGTTCCAATGCCTCCGCCTCCCGCCCCGCCGCGCCGCGGACCCTCATCCCGGCTGCGGGCCGCGGCGCCGCCTCCGCGGTTCGGGCTCCGCAGCCCAGAGTCCGCTGTCCATGGTGTTGAAAGCGAAGCCTGATCCCCAGAGTCCTGCCGGCACTTTTCGCCCGTCCGCTTCCCTCCAGGGCTCGGGACCCGGCGCAGCCGTGAGCGCAGCTTTCCAGGCCTCTCCCCGCGCGCCCGCCACCCTTCGCTTCCTGGACGGTCCCGGGAAGCCTCGGCTTCCCTCCTAAGGAGGAGAACGCCTCCGCACCCTCGCTCGGCCCCTCGGGTTGGCAAACTCCAAATCTTCGGATCCGCACTTCGTAGAGCACCGGCTCGGCCCGCGCCCCTTCCCTGGCCGAGCACCGCCCTCCCGCGTCCGCCGCGACCGGGGTGGGGAGGGGGGCTGGGGACTGCGTCCTTCCCGGGAACCAGGCCGGCGTTTTGCGTGTCCCCAGGATGACAAGCCGGCGCGTCTCCTCTTGTTATTTCCACCTCCCGAGTCCCCGGCACCCGCGGCGTGCCCCTTCCATCCCAGGGCGGCGGGGGAAGGGCGGGCCGGGGCGTGGGGGTGGAGCCCGGGCGGATGGGCGCGGGAGGGGAGCCGCCTCCGGCCCTTCGCCGCCTGCCCCGCTGCCCACGGTGGGGACCGCCAGACATTTCACAGGAGTCAACT
Organism: Dasyprocta punctata; assembly: GCA_004363535.1. Classification (NCBI taxonomy): domain Eukaryota; kingdom Metazoa; phylum Chordata; class Mammalia; order Rodentia; family Dasyproctidae; genus Dasyprocta; species Dasyprocta punctata. The sequence goes on from RJWM01016735.1 coordinate 7,846, forward strand.
TACTACTGCCCGGCCTTGGCACGGCCGTGCTCCCCTCGGCTCCGCGGGGCCCAGCCTCGCGGCTCCGCGCGCCTACTCTGCCACCGTCACGCCACCGCCGCCTCTCCGAGCACGCCGAGAATTTGTTTGTGGATTTATTTATTTGCCAGCTCCTGGGGACGTGGGGGAGGGGAGGGGCGTGGGGTGGGGGCGGTGCGGCCCAGCCGACTCGGCTCGGTTCCGGGAGGCCGCCTCCGCGTGCACAAAGGCCCTGCGCGCCTGGGCCGCAACTTGGAGACGGTCAGGTGGCTGGGGCGGGTGGGGGAGGGAGGGGCGCGGGCCGGACACCCCCTCCCGCCGAGGGCTGTGAGAGCCTGCGAAAAGCGAAAAGCGGGATTAACAGATCGCTGGAGACCAGGGGAGCCCCTCTGCCCGCCCCTTCCTCAGCCACCCCACCCCTCCTCCAGAAAGGGGGGCCAGGGCCCACATCTGGGGACAGCTGGCTCGCAGCCTCTTGACCCTTGACCCCATCCTCCTTGGAAAGAGAGGAGGGATGGAAGAGATGGTCTGGAGCATTCAGGGGTGAGGAGGAGGCCGGAGGCCCGGTGCTGGGGCCCACAGTACAGACCTGGCCAGTGGAGGCCTCCCTCAAGCCTCTCAGTTTCAGCTTGGGTGGTGAGGGATCCTGGAGAACCCCACCAAGGGAAGCCGCAGACCTTCGTCCCCTCCCACTCCCATGGGCAGCCTGGCCCACTGGGTGCAAGGAGGCCTCCCCAGCCGGGACACAAGAGGCAGGGCAGGCGCCTGCGCCCGTCTCACCCCTCAGGGGCGCGGAAGGCTCTGCCGGCCGCCTCGTCACCACCATCTTGGTGGGGGAAGCCCTTGCACCCCCTAGCTCCGAGGCAGGGTCTCCATGTGGAGATGCTGCTACCCTGCCTGTCCTTAGGCTCTGGTCTGCTCGGGGGCGAAGGCCTGGTGGGAGGGGCAGCTCCCCCTTGCTCCCCTAGCACTTTGGGGGGGCAGGACCCCCGCCAGGCCGAGCGCTGAGGGCGGGAGCTGGCCACCACAAAGACACCAATTGTGAGCCCTGCCTGGTGCACAAAGGCTGGGCAGGCCGGGGCCTGGGGCCCTCCACATGGAAATGAGGCCACGGCCCCTTTCTCCGCCCCGCCTGCATCCTCCTCCCGGGCCTGGCTCAGATGACAGTCCCAGAGGCAGAACTTGTCTTGGCCTGGGGTCCCTCGGATGCCACCCGGGAAGCTGAAGACACGGTCAGCCTTCCAGGACAGCCAGGTGAGCCTCGGGCCGCAGGAGCGCCCCTCCCGGCCGAGCGGTGCCCAGGGCTGCTTCGGGTGGGGCAGGTTGCGTCTGCCTGGCCCACAGCAGACGGTTTTTTGTTCCCCAGGGACTGATGGTTCGGCCCGGTGAGTGTCCCGCCAAGCCCGGGTACCCATACTAATCTTCCCTGAGTTTGCAGGTAGCCCCGGGCCGCCAGCCATGACCGGGGTGCAGAACCTGGCGAGCCCCCACTCCCCTCCCCCAACAGGGTCTTGACTTGGGGAGAAGCTGCTCACTGCTCCCAGCCTGGGGTCCCAGAGGCTACGTTTTGGGGAGAGGACAGGGGCTGGCTTCCCCTGTGGATCTTGCTGTCAATAAAGTGTGCTAGGAAGCCAGGCCTCCAGAGGTGGTTCAGGAGCTCGGGGCAGGGGTGGGGAAGATGTTGGGCCTGGCTCCGGGGCCCCCCAGGACCTGCAGGACCCTTCCTGCCCGGCCCCGCCGCCCCCACTCCTTGCCCACTTAGGGGCACTTTCCTTTGTGAAGTTGGGTCTCAGGGCAGCCGGACCAGGAGCCTGCAGCCCGGAGGCGGGAATCCTGCGCCCCGGGGCCCCACTCCCCGCTGAGCTCTCCTCTCAGAAGCCAGGCGGGACCCAAGGGGAGTGAGGCCAGCCTGGCCCCGTCCCCAGTCTGTGCAGGGTGGGGTGGGGTCCTCTGTGTTGTCCCTTTTGTCCCCTCTGGCTGTAGCCTGACCTTCCTCTGGGTGGGAGCAGGGCTGCGGGACCTGGCCACTCCCGCTTCCTGTGCCTTAGGCAGCCCTGGCCCCAGGAGCGGCTTCCCCGGCAGGGCAGCGGCAGGGGCAGGGCAGCGGCAGGGCGGGCTCTGTGCAGTCCCCGCCCTGTGCTGCCCCTGGCCTTGCGGCCCCTCTCCCTCCACTCTCCAAGGCCCCAGAGCTCGGGACCCATGGTGTGTGGGGCTGGGCTATTCCAGACTGGGGCTCTGTGGGGAGAGCTGCCAGGAGGCTGGGTGTGGGTGCTGCTGCCGCTGGTCCCTGCTCCAGGACTGTCTGCTGGCCCTTCCTTGGGGTCCCTGTCACCCCGCAAGCACCTGCTTAGGTTCAGCCAGCTGGTGTTAGCTGCTGCCTTGTCTGTGAAAAGGGGCTTTTTGAGACAGAAGCACTTCCCCACCTTCCTCTTTGGGGATGCTCCCTGTACCCCATAACCCAGTGCTGCAGGCCACACTGGGGAAAAACTGGAACCTCTGCCAGGGGACACTCCAGCCCCTGTCCAGCTGGAACTCGGCCTCTGCCCCAGAGGGGAGGGAGGAGGGGCAAGCTCTGAGCAGCGGGACTGGCTGAGAATGAGCAGGGCAGTGGCCTACTCCGGTGTGACAAGCGCAGACCCTGGGGAGAGGCTGAGCCTGGGATTGATGCCTGGGGCAGAGGTGCAGGGCCACCACGGCAGTCCCTGGCTTCAGGGCAGGAGCCCGTGCACCTGTGTCTAGCACTTAACCCTACTCCTGGGGACGACGGGAGATGGAGTCCTGCGGAGACGCAGGGGCCAGGCCCCGCCTGCAGCAGCCCACACCCCTGCGCGGAGAATGCGGAGAAAGCGCCTGTCAGGGCCGTTTCCCTTTGCCACCCCACGCTCACAAATGTCCTTGTTTGGAGAACGAGGGCAGGTGCTGGGCTCAGCCCTTCGGCAGGCTGTGGGCGCGGGTAGAGCCACCTGGGCCCGTTCAGTTGTAACTGTGGCTGTTTCAGGGTATTGTTTATTTAGGACAAGCCATAGTGATTTTCCACTAATAGCAGAACACTCTCTCTAACACAGGAATTTAAGTAAAAAAGTGGAGAGAAGGGAGCTCTGAGGTGGGGTCTGCTATTCTGGGACCTGGCAGCATGGGGACAAGGGGCCCGGGCCAGGGCAGCCCGGGGACTTCTGTGGCATGCCCGGAGGACCTCAGTTTCTGCGCAAGAGGTTCCTGTTAGACACCGGATTTCACGGTCTCACCTCCATCCTTTCTAATCCGAGTCCACCCAGAGCTTGCCTGGTGGGGTCCGTGGAGATGGCCTTGGTAGGTCAGCAGCCGGATAGGCACGGGCTAACTCTTCACTGCCCAGGAGCCCAAGATGCAGCCAAGGGGACCTGCCAGGTGGGGCAGAGGCCTCTTCTCCCCTCTGTGGTGGGCTCACAGCCCCTGGCTGCCAGTGGCAGTGGTGGGCAGTGGTGGCTCGGGAAAGGAGGAAGGAACTAGTGTGACTTCTTCTTCTGGGGGGGAGCAGAGGGGAGCTGCTCACCTGCTGCCTGGTCTGGAGGGGCCGGCAGCCTCAGGGTTCCCAGCACCTGCCCACACCTTTGCAAAGGCCCATTGTCACTGAGCAGGAGGGCGCCAGACCCTCCTTGCCAGCTGGCGTCACTGGGAGGGATGTGCCAATGGCAAGATCAAGGCGGGAGCCCTGGGGCCATGAGAGTCCTCGCCAGCTCCCTCCCAGTGACAGGTCCATCTTGGGGGTGGACAGAGGGGAGGCGGAGTCCTGGTGACAGACCTGTGTGGCCATGTCCAGGAGGCTGGGCAGGGTGGGAGGGGCTTTGGGGGACCCTTCCTAAGCTCCACCCGCCAGATCGGGTCCCAGAGTGGCTCAGCACAGGTACCGCCCCTGCAGGCCATGGCGGGTTACTCTGAAAAGGGCTGGCGGTGTCCTCGTCCTCGCAGCTGCTCAGGGTCAACCCATACGGAACGATGGCTGGGGCAGAGTAGAGCTGGCAGGAAGACAGCTATGTAACCCCTAAATTCATGGGCGCCCCAAGGACCAGGCCCTGAACCCAGATCTTTGCAGGACCCACCATGTTGTAGAAAGGTAGGAGAGGTGGATGGAGCCCTAGGACCCGAGGGACAGAGTCTAGGGCACCCCTCAGCCCAGGGAGGGGTGGCAGGGTGTTCTTGGGAAAGCCAAAAAGAGAAGAGGTATCTCGTGCCCCCAGCCCTGCAGCAGGAGTTGCTAGAGAATAAATGTGGGTCCCCCAGGCCCCAACTCCCAGGAGCCTCCCCAGAAAGAAGGGGGCAGGACTGTCTTGAGGTCCTCTCCCCCACCCGGTGTGCACCTTGGCCCTGAGACCCGAATGAGGCCGCTTGTCCATTCTGTGTCTGGAACCTTCTGCTGAGGCAGGAGGACAGCGACATTGAGCTTAGCCCAACTCAGCGAGATCCTGTCTCAAAATATGAAGTACAGAAAGAACTGGGGGTTCAGGGGCTCTGGATTCAGTTCTTAGTTCCAGAGAAAGGAAGAAAGGGAGAAAGAGAAAGAAAGGGAACTGAAAGGAGAGGCAAGGAAAAACATGCTGCCCATGAATCGGTGGGGCCCTCTTGGCCTGGTGGGGTCTCCCAGCCCGGGCCCCGCCAGCAGCCTTGCCTGAGGAGGGGCTGCGGTCCGTCTCCCGGGTTCGCCTGGCGGTTGAGGCCTGCACTCATCCCCGTGCGGACCCTCCTGCCCCCGCCATCGCCCAGCCCTCTCGGGCGTCCTCACTCTCTGGACGCCTGGCGCTCCCTGGGGGTTCAAGCTGCCCGCACCGGGCCTTGGGCGGGGTGTGTCCCATGGAGTGGGCCCACGTCTGAGTCCTGCCTGAGAGCGGTGCCAGCGTGAAGCCTCCTGGTTGCTTGCAAGAGAACTTAGGAGGGTGTGGTCAGGACCTGTGTCCAGGCAGGGCCAGGAAGTGGGGAGTCATTTTGTGTATGCAAAAGGGGCATCCAGACACAGAGGCGACCTCTGAAGTCTCAGGAGACTGAGTTTGCCTGAACCCCACCTCGTCCTTGTGGAGGGGGCAGGGAGAAAGCGGGCTTTCACACGGTGAGGGCTGGTCCCAGACCCGGGACACCGGACGTGACCCAGTGACCAGACAGGAAGGGCCGACTGCCAGGGGACTCAGCAGCACCCACCCCACCCACTCCCGGCTGGAGAGCTGACGGCAGGGAAGGTGTGGGCAGCAGGGAGGGTGCGGAGGGATGCAGCCCCTGCAGCCTGAGGCTGCGAGCCAGGGAGGTGGCCTGTGGGGCCAGGCTTGGCGGGCAGGTGGGCAGTGCTCCCGCGCTCAGATGGCAGGGGTCGCGTGGGGTTTAGCTAGGGGCGCAGGTGGCACTCGGAGGGAAGCTCAAGTGAGGACTCAGATGGGGCTTAATGCGGGGCCACTTGGGGATAAGGTAAGGCTGGAGGAGAGTTCACGTGGGGTTCAGGCAAGGCCTAGGCAGGCGTTTGTACAAATCACACTTTGCTGTCTGTCGCCTGTGCGAGGCAGGGCGATGACAGGGGGTGAGGTGTCCCCCGTGTGGCCCTTGCTTTGGAAACTGAGGTTCAGAGGTGGAGTGATTGCTCTTCGCCTGTGTCTGGTCTGGGTTCAGGACTGGGGTTCCGAGTAACCAAGGCATCCTCTCTCCAGTCCCGAGAGCCGGCAGGGGCCAGGAAGGGTGGGTCCCCGGCCTCCCCTCCTTCTGGTCGTGTGCTGTCTTGTGGTACTGCCCTCTGCCTTGAGTTGCCCTCCACCCATGTGCTTGTGGGCCTGCCCGCTGCAGGACGCCCACCCCTACGCTATTCCAGCCCGGAAAGGGGCAGAGAGAGTATGTCGGCAGCCCACGGGACCCCCACACCAGGCCGTGGGTGCAACTTGGGACTCCCTGCATGCAGCGGGCATTGGGCGAGGGGCAGCTCTGGCAGTGGGACTGTTAAGCCAGCATCCGGGGAGAGGACGTTGCTGGCTCAGGCGCCTGCAGGGCGGGATGTGCCCCGTGGGATCTTATGCTGCTCTGCTAGGGCTGGGGCAGGCTGGCGAGCAGGGTTCCGAATTCAGGAGCCGAGGCCGCATCAGCTAGGGGACGCACCGGGAAGAGGGGGTCTCCTCTCCTGCTGGCCTGGGGCTGGCTGGTCCAGTGCGTGGAGTCGGAGACAGCCAGGCTGGCTGGATGTGACCTCTGCCTGAGGACAGCAGCCGTGAGGCTGTGATCTGAAGATCAAGCCCTGACCGCCGGCTGGGTCTCATCGTCCCGGTTCTACAGATGGAGCAGCAGGAGCAGTCCGTTCAGATCCAGCCTGTCCACAGCGCATGGAGCTGCTGCCCCTCGGTCTCTCGGGATGGCACTGAGTTGGGGAACGAGGGTGCCTTTCTTTCCCTGACCCATTCTGGCTGTCTGCACTGCATGTCAGCCGAGCACTGGGTCAGACTGCGATCTACTAGCGCAGGCATGGCCAGCTTAGACCCCTTGTCCCAAATCGCACTCTGTCCAGGGAAAGGTGGCCTGCAGCCTAGGTGAAGGCCGGAGCGCTTGGGAGGGCTGTTTGCCTGCTCACCCTCCCTGCCTCCCCTGTGGCAGCGCTGCCTTCCCTCTGTCCCTCTGTCCCTCTGTCCCTCTGTCCTGGGGCCGTCAGCTGTGCCCAGTGCACAGGAGGCTTCGCTCTGAGCTGCACAGAGGCCACGCTTCTGATAATTTAGGGGACTGCTTCTTCCCTGCATCCGCTGCTAAATACGCTTTATCCTGCTCAGAGGCCACCAGCTTAGGGCCTGGGTGGACTAATTCCACAAGCAGCTGCACTCCCGGGCAGGGCAGCTCCCACCCGGCCCCTCGGCCCTGGCCATCGGTCAGCCCTGTGTGGGGCCCATGGAGTGGGGCTGATTTCTGAGTGCTCATGGTAAGGTCATGGAAAACCAGCAAAAATTGCAGCCTCTCCTGCTTTTTACTTACACAAAATCCATGTAACATTTAATTAATCTTACATGTCGTACAACCCGGTGACATTTATTACGTGCTCGATATTGTGTAACCATTGCCACTACCTAGTTGCAAAACTTTTTCATCACTCCAGAAAAGTATGTGGTGCTCCTTAAGTGGTCCCTCGCTGAGGCCCTCCCAGCTCCTGGTGCCCATCCTGCGTGTCCCTGTGTGTCCCTGGGGACCTCATGTGAGTGGGTCTTACAGGACTTATCTTTTGGGACTGGCTTTTTCCTCCAGCCCTGGGAAGGGTTGCGAATAATCATAGGTGGCTGGCCCCGCTACGCGGACTGGTGTGCATGTGCGTGTGCCGGTGTGTGTACCACATCTGGTTCGTCTGTCTGTCCCTGGACGCCTGTCTGCCTCCGCTCTCCTGTTCGTGCATGGGGGCTGGGAAGAAGGGCGCGAGATTCCTTGTGGGCTGCCACACCCAGCCCTCCCTTGCTTCCTGGTCTCGGTGGAGAATCCGCGGCAGGGCAGGAGCGTGGCCGAGCCTCTCCCTAGCCATGCTCACTGTGCCACGCGGTGCTGGCTTCCGGTGGCCACTGTAACAAATCCCTGCAACCTGTGGTCAGCAGTGTGACCTCCACTTTGCGCACTTCTGCAGGCTGGGAGTTGGTGGCTTCCCCTTTGTGAGCGCCTTAAATTGCCGTGGCGATCCAGTGCACCCAGTGAGTTGCCACCACGGATGAGCCAGCATTGCTGCGTCACCGCCAGCCCAGTCCACCGGGCCTCGGGCTGCCCCCGCTTCTCCCAGGGCCCCCTCCAGACCGCCCCCCGCCCGTGTTTAGTGGTCACAGCTCCAGGGCTGCTGTGGGCCAGGGCAGCTTCCCCGATGTCCTTGCTGCCACCGCCTTGACAGGCCCCAGGAGGACCGGCCGGGGCTCCGCGCTGTGCGCCTGCTGGCGTCTGGGTTTCCTCACGGCGGCCCTGGGGCTGTGCGGACGAAGAGCCCTTCTCATCTTCTCTTGAGAAATGTGAGACTTCGGCTCTTCTGGGGGCTCATCCAGCATTTCCTAAACACCCCGCCTGTGCTGCTTGTGGGTCCTGGGGATGACGCAGACTGGCTCCAATGCCCCACGCCCTGGCGAAGGCTGTCCCTCCTGACACATGTAAACTGGCTAAGTCTGGCTCCGTGGAGGAGCCAGGCCCCGGATGGGGACACTGGGGATGTGCCGATGCCAATGCAAAGTGGCCCCAGCTCTCGGAGAGGGGCAGCGAGGTGGGGCTGTCTCCCGAGGGGGCCATAGTCAGTGGGCTGGATCTGGAGCCCCAGGCAATGGCTTCCTGGGGCCTCACTGTGCTGTGGAGAACCTGCCGGGGCTGAGGGAAGGGGACCTCGACCCGTGCTGCCCTGTGTGAGCCCAAGCGTGTGAACCGCTGTGGCCCTGCCCTCTTCCTGGAGGTCACCACAGGCCTGGAAGCTCCCTGCCTGTACCTCTGTGCCCTGTGTCTCTGCCCCAGAGCAGGGCGTGGACCAGGCGGGCACCGTGCTGCTGGCCTAGCACTGTGCCCTTGTCGGACGTCAGCTTGCCAGTTGGCTCTGGCCAACAAGGGCCCAAGAAGCCAGCAGAGCTCAGGCCTAGGTCCCTTCTCAGGGGACCCCCTAAGGCCTGTGCCCGACTTTTGTGAGGAGCAAAGATCTCTCCCAGCTGTGAAGAGCCCAGAACACCCTGTGGCTGGGTCCCCAGCCTCTTCCCCACACCACGGGACACCAATCCTCCAGACGCAGTCAACACCAGATGCACTTGTGAGGATCTGCCTGCTTCAGGGCCAAACGGGCCCCTCAGAACTCACCAGGGGAAGAAAGAAAGAAAGAAAGTGGAACAGCCAAAGCGGGCGCCTCCCCTACCTGCCCGTGCCGTGGGTTCTGGCCGAGTCGAGGCTCAGGCCCTGGGCGCGGTGCCTCCCGGATTGGTCTGATCAGGTGACACAGATTTATAGCCAAGCCCAGGGAATGATTTGGATGGGCCGACAGCTCTCACTCCTGTTTCCTGCCTTAGCTGACAGAGTCCCACCCCAAGGAGTAGGAGCCGCGGCCACAGAACACAAGGCCCCGGCCACTCCGCAGCGTGGCCCCGACTCTGTGCTCAGCTTCGCTGCAGGAACCTCTCCCGTGCTGGGCTCTGGCAGGGGTCTGGGCCTCCGCAGGGCACCACGCAGCCTGCGCCTGTGCAGGGGCGCGAGATTGGGGCAGAGTCAGAGCCAAGCAGTGCTTGGAGGCAGGGTCAGGTGTGCACCTGATCAAGAGCGCGCCCTGGGCCTGCGGACGTCCAGGAGCCCTGCCCACGGAGGCCAAGCAGTTAAAAGAGAAGAAAGGAACCAGAGAAATCAAGCTGTCAAGTAGTTAATTGACTTTGCCTCAATCAGCCTGATGCATATTCATGAGGCGGCGGGTCCTCCTCAGGGCCCTGTTGTCTGCGCCTGCCTGTGGTGCCTACGCGGCTCCTCTTCCTCTGAGCCGCCGACGACGCAGCATCCTGAGCCTGCCTCCTCCTGCCCCAAGTCAGCCCTTATTGGCTCAGCTGCACACTCGAAAATGCCATAGCAACCCCTGGCTGGTTGCCTAGCAATTCTTCCCTTTCTTTCCTTTTTTCCCCCAAAGCCCAAGTCAGTAATCCATAGGCTTAGGAGTGGAAATATCTCTGTGCCATGGTGTGTGCGTGTGTGCATGCGTGCATGGGTGTGCGCGCACGAGTGTGCCTGTGTGTGGTGTGCAAGAGGAGCGAGTTGGGGGCTGTCCCTGCCCCGTGACAATCCTGGCTCACCTGTGGGGGTCACTTGGGAGACGTGCGCACAGACCCTGGACCAGGCGGGCCATCCTGGGTGACCACCGCCCCACCTGTCAGCCGGGATCCTGCAGCCTGAGTTTGCAGGGGGCCTGTCTGCCACCACCATGGGCACAGGGGCCAGGGCTCATCTCCGACCCCGTCAGGTTTCTTGGGGGCAGAAGCAAAGTTGATCTTAACCCCAAGGCCCTGTCCTGCGGGAAGAACAACCGGGCTGGCTGCAATCGACTGGGTACAAAGGGCCCAGGTCCCTTCAGGCTGGCTTTTGGAGGGTGACAGACGCTTCCCGGGAGGCCAAGCAGGCCATCAGGGGTCTGCGGTACTGGGGATGGATGTGATGGAGGCCAGGTGCCCACAACCTGGGCAAAGCCACCAGGAGGCCACGGAGTGGGCCCAGGGGCAGCCTGGAGACGCCTCCCCCACCCTCCCCGCCCACTGGCCTCTCTGACCATCCGGAGAGACAGTGTGAGCTTAGCGTGGACCCACCCTCACTGGGTACTCCTGGTGGACACTGAGGAGTCAGACTCTTGGGAGGAACTTGGTGGTGATTGGTGATTTCACACGAGGGAATTCAGCAGAGCTGCCCTGGCCTAAGGTGTGGAAGGACCCAGGCAAGCCTGGCACCCACTGAAACTGATCATAGTGGTGCCGGTGGGTAGAGGCCTTGGTCTTTGCCTCTCTGGATGGATGTGTCTGGGGAGAGGACGTGGGCCCCAGGTGGGGCTGTCCAGGATGTGGGCTCCTGTGACCTCTGCCTGGGGCAGGCGGCTCATGGCAGGCAGCCCCAGCAGCCCTGTCCAGAGGTCTTGACCCTGCCACGTCCCAGGTCAAAGCACTTGACTCTTGCACACCCATGGTGTGTTGGGACCTAGAAATCTGCATGGGGCCGAAGTCAACCACTAAGGTAGAACTAGTGCCAGGGGCCCCGAACTAGGAAGGGCTGCCTATCTGTGCCTCGATCTAGGCAAGTGGAGCCATTTCAGGACTGTGCCTCCTTTTGGGGTGTGTGTATGCTCACAAACCGGCGTATGCAAATGTGCTTATGTGTGAGCGTGTGCATGTGTGCAAATGCATGTGGACGTATGTGCACGTGTGCAAGTGTGCAGATGCACGTGTGAGTGTGAACACGGGACTTTGTTCCTGCGGGTGCGTGTGCCCGGGCGCACCTAGGTGCGCGGAGTGATGATGACGGATATGAACACTGTCTCTGACCAGCGAAAGCAGAGTCTTCTGCCCGCCACGCCGAGCTCGCCTCTGGTTTCCCTGTTAAACACAGCAAACGTGCATAGCCAATAAAAAGCTACACAGCGACTTAATCTCACATCGATCGTGAGGAAAGGAAAATGAAACCCTGCTCCCTGGGGCACGGGTAGCCTGATCGGCAGTTGTTCTTGATATAGAATGTGGGCAAAAGATGCATTAAATATAAGTGGAGACACGGAGAGGATCAATAAACCCCCACTTCCTCCGCACTAATTGAAAACCCAAGTCAAGGTTTGATTAATGTGGAGAGCCTTTCAGGGCAGCAGAGGTCCTGAATCTCTTCCCGCCAGGAGCTTGCCCTCCCTGTGGGCGGCCAGCGTGCTGTCTAGACGTGGTGAGATCTGCAGTAGAGCGGGCAGGAAGGGTGTCAGGGGGCACACCTGGGGGAAGTGGGACCACCTCCAGGGGGCATTACTGAGGGGTACTCAGTCCTGGGCAGAGGGGTGTGAGCGGATGGGGCGGGGAACCTCAGTGATAGCGCCCACAGCCTCCTCCAAACCTGGAGGACAGGTCTGGTTTTTGATTTTTGTTTTTTGTTTTTTTGAGGCAGGGTCTCACTATGTAGTTCAGATTGGCCTTGTTCTCACTGTGTACCCCAGGGTGACCTCGAACTCACTGTGATCCTCCTGCCTCAGCCTCCCGGGTGCTGGGATTTCAGGCACGTGCCACGAAGCCCGGCTGGGATGGCTTTGCTTACCTTGCCCTTGATTCATGTCAGATCTGGGTGGGGCCACGGGACCCTCACTGGGGACCAGAGTTTGGGCAGAGCTGGAGAGTGTAGGATGGGCAGAGGCCAGGAATGGGGTGGCAACAGGGGGCAGAGGCGGGAAGGGCAGCCTTGGCACAGCTGCTGTCAGAGTGTGCGTGTCGGGAGTCGGCGTAAGGCGCAGTCCCCGTCTCCACGGAGACCCATGGAGCTGTCCCAACCTCCCACCCCTCTGGGGCACGTGAGGGCACAGTGTGCTGCTTCCTTTCTTTCCCTTTTTTATTTTGGGTTTTTGAGACAGGGTCTTGCTCTGTAGCCCAGGCTGGCCTTGAACTCACAGCTCCTCCTGCCTCAGCTTCTCGAGTGCTGGGATTGCAGGCCTGCGCCACACGGTGCTGTTTTCTGCTGTATGTCCTGCAGGAACCACGGCCCCTCGCAGCACTGAGGTGAGGTCACTGATGCTTGGGGGTCCTTGGGAATGGCAAAGTTCAGGTTTGGGGGAGTCCCTTCCTACCAGTTTTCCTCTCTGGATGTTAACGTGTGTCTGCTCAGTATGCGCCCAGGGGTGCAGAGGAGATCCACACCCGGAGGCCAGCCCCGCAGCGTGGAGACCCGGAACCCCGAGGGCTGCACGTGTGAGCGTGTGTCTCTTCGGAGCAGAGCCTTGGGCTGTGGTCTCTTGCGCATGGCCTCTGTCCTCTGGGGCCTGATTCTGAGCCTCATCCAGGCTGCAGTGCGGTTCCATGTCTTCCCTTCGTGGCCAGTGTCCCTCTGCCACTGTCTGCACCGTGGTGTGCTCTAGGTCCTCGATGTCTGAGCACGAGGGAGGCTGGGCTCGGCGCAGGAGCTCGGAGGTCCCGGGAGTCTGCGGAGCAGGTGCTCCATTCCCCGTGAGCACCTGCGGTGCAGCGCCTGGCCCCAGCACTGGTGTGCATTTCATGTTCACAATTCGCACGCCCGAAACTTCACCCTCTTGAAACGTGCAGTCCATCCATTCTTCAGTGACTGCAACCGTTACGACCCTGTAATTCCAGAACATTCTCGTCACTCCAAGGAAACCTGTCCCGGCCCCTGGCAACCACGCGCCTGCCGTCTGTGTCCGCGGCTCTGCCTCTTTGGGGCCGTTCGCAGGAGCAGAAGCATCATTACGTGGTCTTTTGTGTCTCGGTTCTTTTGCTGAGCGTAATATTTTAAGAACTCCTCCGTGCTGACTACAAATTGGTGTTTTGCCCCCTTATTGCAGAATAACGCGGGGTGGCTCGGGAATCCGGCTGCGTTTACAGAAGCTGCCTGAGCTCCCTGGGCGCTGCTTACCGCACCTGCCCACTTCCGGCACCTGGGGTCCCCACAGCTCTGGTTCTGTGGCTGTGCTCAGAATTCCGGCTTCGTGGTCCTGGTGGGAGTGGGGTGCCACCTGACTGCTTTTCTTTTTATTTATTTATTTATTTTTTGAGGTACTGGGGATTGGAAGCAGGACCTTCACACTGAGCGACACCCCCAGCCCTTTTTTATTTCTCTATTTTGGTCTCCCTAGGTCACTGCATTTCCCAAGCCTAGCCTCCCAGAGTGGTGGAAACCGAACTCACAACCTCACGCTTCCCAGGCAGGCACCGTGCTGCTGAGCTGTATCCCCAGGTTTTAACTTGTATTTCCCTGATGACTAGTGACATTGAGTGTCTTTTCTGTACTTGTTGTACACATTCGCATATCTCCTTTGTTCGTTTGAGTTTTTTGCCCATGTTACAATTTGTCAACTGAGTGTCGTGGCCCACGCTGGTAATCCCAGTACTCTGGGAGCCTGAGACAGGAGATTACAAGTTTGAGCCCAGGCTGGGCAGCCTAGTAATTTAGGGAGGCCCCATTAAAATAAAATAAAATAAAATAAAGGCTAGGATGTAGCTCAGTGCACAAACCCCAGTACCAAAAACAAAACAAAGCAAAACAAAACAGAAAAACAAAACATGATTATTTTCTCAGCTCTCCACTATATGAATTCCTTGTGTATTGTTTCGTTTTTGGGGTTTTTTTTATTGTTGTTTGTTTGATATTTTTGTTTTGTTTTGTCTTTTGTTTTTTGAGACAGGGTCTTGCTATGTAATCCAGGTTGGCATGGAGCTCGCAGCAGTCCTCCTGCCTCAGCCTCCTGATTACAGGTGTGTGCCACCACAGCCAGCATTCCTTGGGTATTGTTCAATAAGCCCTTTGTCAGAATGTCTGGAGCATACTTTCATTTTATGATCGCCTTTTCATTTCTTGAGTAATTGTCCAGAGCAGGAGTTTGACAGTCTGTTAAAGATCAACCTATCGGTCCTCTCCTCTGCCTTGTTCCAAACCCAGGGAAAGAGCTTGTGCCTAGGGTGTTCGAGCTGTGATGGCTTACGAGCGCCCTCACCAGGCCAAGGACAGCGCCCTCCTGGAGAGTCCATTGCTAATCCCTGAGCACAGCACATGTTCCCTGGCCTGGCAGAGGGGAACTGAGGTCGCTGGTCAGCTGGCTCTCGGTCACTGTCCTGGATTACCCAGGGCACCCCAGGGAGTCATGTGACAGAGGGAGGTGGAAAATCAGGCCTGGCGAGAAAGGGGCTGCGGCCAGCTGTGAAGACGAGGAGTGGCCCAGACAGGGGCTCCCGGGACCTCCAGGGGGACTGGATTCGACCCAGCAAGGCGCCCATTTCAGATCTCTGGCCTCCAGGACCGTAAGATAAGAAGGGCACATCGTGCTAAGCCACCTGTCCCAGGAGCGGCGGGAGCGCACGCCTGCTCTTCTCCCGTTAAGAAGTTCTCCATTCCACTTTGTTACCAATCAATCGGCTTTGGTGAAAAGCTTTTTCTGCATTTGTGGCGATAACCTATGGGGTTATCATTTTCTCCCATTTTGTTAATATGATTGATTACACATACTGGTTCTCAAATGCTCAACTAACTACGATAAATCCCACTTGATCGTGATGTATTATCCCTTATATCTAAATATTGGTAAGGTTAATCTGCTAATACAGTCACCTTCTGTGGGCTGGGTACCTGCAGGCATCTGTAGATTCCACCAACTCCAGATCAAAGCTATGTTGAACAATGTATCTCATTCCACATGTAGAGAAATTGTTTTCTCCTCAGGGTCCCCCAGATAACACAGTTAACAGCTGTTTACACACCATTGCACAGCAGCAGGTGTCACAAGTCGTCTAGAGACGATTCAGGCGCTCATCACATGGCGCGCAGGCTCCACGCAAACCCTCTGCCACCTCCATGAGGGACCTGACCCGGGGGCCTGCATCTTGCAAAGGCTCTGCATGGGGCGCCTTCTAAACCCGGGCCCAGAGTGTCCCCGAGAGGGGATGGAAGCTTAAACTTACTCTTCCCTGAAACCATTCATCTACCCGCCTGGTCACCCACCGACCCACCTACTCTTCCGCTCAGCAATCCATCTGTCCTCCAACCACTGTCCATCCACCT
The DNA here is from genome assembly GCA_004363535.1 of Dasyprocta punctata. NCBI lineage: Eukaryota > Metazoa > Chordata > Mammalia > Rodentia > Dasyproctidae > Dasyprocta > Dasyprocta punctata. The sequence continues at coordinate 23,065 of RJWM01016735.1, forward strand.
GCCACCTGCCCACTCCACCACCACCTGTCTGCCCACACGCTCACCCACTGACCCATCCACCGTCACCGTGCCCACCGGCATCCACTTGAGGGCCCCCGGCACTGGCACCCTGGACCCGGCATGCGAGTGGTGGCACTGGGGGCCCTGGACTCACTGTCCTTGGGCTGTGCGGTGCTGACGCTGGTCACCCAGTGGCCAGGAGTGTGGGCACCCACCCCAGAGCTTCCCGCCGTTTGAGAGAAGGGTTTGGTGAGGTGCGGGGATGCAGATGCCAGGACGTGGACTGTGACACTTCTGGTCACTCCAGGGTCACCCGGCAGCCATCGTGGCTCCCATGCTGCCCTCTCCACCCGCAGCGCCCCCACGCCACACCTGCCTGCCCGGAAGCCACACAGCAGAGTGGGGCTCACACTGAAGTGGGCACGCAGAGCCCTGGGCCGTGTGGGGTGCTGGCCGGACTCAGGGCTCCAGGGGCCCGAGACTCTTTCTCACAGGCTCACAGGAAGTCCGACGCTAACCTGGGGAGCCCCGGGCACAGCACTCCCGAGCTGCTCCCCTCCAGCCCTCGCTGCTGGTCTTCCTCGATGAGGTACTGTTGGCAGGGACAGGGAGGAGTGTTACCCCCCGGGTGAACGAGTCTCCCCAGCAGCTCGGCCGGCCAGGGTCTCCCTGACTCGAACCTTGGTATTGTCCCAGGCTTCCTCTCGCAAGTGTCAGCCGCCCGACAAATGGCCCCATGGGACGGGCTTGGTGGAGCCTCCCGGGGGCTGTGGAGGACCCCGGACACTAGCTGGCCAGGAGTGGAATCAGCCAGGACACTACAACTCCGAGTCCCGTAGGGGCTGCAGCCGCCACCCACAGGTCTGTCCGGTCCAGAGGCCCAGGCCAGGGGCGGGCACACAGTTCAGCCGGACTCTGGAGCGGCGCTTGCCGCCCCGGGCAGCTGCCAGCCGTTCCCGCGGCGGGCGGGAAGTGGCCTGGGAGCCAGGGTGGACGCTTGTCCATAAGCCCTGGTCGGCTGTCCCTGGGGGATCAGCCCTCACTTAATCCCTGCTGTGCCCAGGGCAGCGCTCTGCTGGGCCCCGCGGCCACCACAGATAGCACCGTGAGGCACCCGAGGCTTTATCTCCAAGCTAATCCAGCTCAGAGAGGGATGAAGAGGACGCCCCTCAGAGGAGGGCGCCCGCGCGGGAGGCCCGCGCCAGCTGGGAGGCTCAGAGCCTGGCTTTTCCTGTAAAGAGGCTGAGGGAGGAGCCTACTTTAGGGGAGCAGGGGGCGGCCTCAAGGGAAAGGGGGATGGAGGAGCGATTGTGTTGAACGAGGGTGCAGGGCTGGGCCAGGAGAAGACCTGGGGGCAGAAGAGGGGTTAGTTCGGGCTTCAGATGACGGTGTGGTCACAGCCTCGGGGGTGGCCTGTGGCTGCCGTCCTCATCTGAAGCCAGGGGGAGCCTGCGTTCTTCCCAGCACCCACTCCACCCAGGGCTTCTGCCCTGCCCTGGGGCTGCCCGGGGTGGGCGTGGTTAAGGAGGCGCTGGCGTGGCTGGGCGGAGCCTGCGTGGGCGGGGCGCCGCGAGTGGGCGGAGCGCCGCGAGTGGGCGTGGCCACAGAAGCGCTGCCCCAGGTCCGCAGGCCAGGACCCCGGCATTGTGTGGGACAGCTTGGGCCAGCGCCGCGTGAGCGAGGGTCCCGTCCAGAGCCTGTTGTCCCTGGCCCCGGCGGAGACGCTGGCGGCTTGGTCGGCGGTGTCCCCCAGGGCCTCAGTGTGGGTGGACGGCCCGCAAGGGGCCTGGGCCGCTGTGAAACCCGGGGTGGGGGCAGAGCAAAGGCCCGCGAGGGAACGCGCCCTCCCCCCGCCAGCCCTCCTGCGCTCCCCGGCCCCTCCTCCGCGCTGCCCCGGCCCTGCCTGTCCAGCCCCGAGGGCACCTGCGGCCTGGGGCGGGGGGAGGAGCCCGAGCAGATGAGGGGCGCTGGGCTGCTTGGCCCTCGCTTCCCCCTGGTATCCCGCCAACTTGAGGCGCGGGGTCACTTGAGCAGCTTTGCCCGTCGACGTTTCAGAGGAGCTTTTTGTCCTGTACACGTGTTTGTCAACCACCTTCTGTCCCATTTAGAGCAGAGCAAGGCGCTCAGGCAGCCAGCAAACGGGGGGAGGGGAAGGACCGCGGGAGGCCAAGGAGAGAACGCGGGCCGGCCAGGGGGACAGGAGGCAGGAACCCAGGCCCAACCCGCCGCCCCCCACACCTGCCTGATCTTTCAGTGCCCCCAAAACCTGCTGGGGATGCCCCTGCCCTCTGCCGGCTGACCAGCTCCCCTCCCTCTCTCCCTTCCCCCCCGCCCGTGATGGTCCACAGCACAGAGGCCTGAGGAGGGCAGGACGTGCAGGCCCACCCCCTCCTGCTTGCAGGTTTAGGAGAAGCCTTGGAGGGTCCTGACACCCCCACCCCACCCTTTGGGAGGGCACCCACTGAAGCCGTGAAGGCTTCAAACAAATCCACCAGGCGTGTGGCTTTAGTAGATCTTTTAAAGACGGATCTGAAGGCTGTGCTGCTCACTGCGGTTGGCTGTGTTTAGATTTAGAATCAGGCCCATTAGATGCTGCAGGACTAAGCCATCGGACAGTCAGGCCCTCTTCCTGGGGACCAGCAGTTAGGGCTGCCCTCTGACCGCCCGGCACCCCCAGGGGCTGCCCTCCCTCCCAGCACGCTGGCCTTTATTACTTTGTTAATTTGGAAAACAGGTCATTGGAAATTAAATTGCTCAAAATAGGTCACCAATTATAACTCTGCATTCTATTAAAATGAGAGCATCTGAGATCTTTATTAGTTTATTGTAATTAAGGGCAAAATCCTCGCTGTTGAATTATCACTGGGTGTGTTTCACGCTGCATGCCCCTCTGCTGGGTGTGTAAACCGCCTCGGGGGAGATGCTGCTGCCCTGGCTTCTTGGCTTAGGAATCTGAGAACCTCTCTGGTTAGAGCCCTGCAGGACAGAGGGCAGACGGGTAATAGACAAGACGTTGACTCCTCAGCAAAAGTGGGAAAATCTCTCTCTCATCCACCAGCAACTTGGGATCCTGACTAAACTCAGTGGCACAGCACCTGGCAAGCGCAAGTTCCTGAGTTCGATTCCCGGTGCCAAAAAACAAAAACAGAAACAAAACTCGGCTGCTAAAACATGGCCTCCCCAGCAGGGCACCTGCTGAGACCTTGCTCTTGGTCACGGATGCTCTGAGCAGGCGCCCGGCCCTGGAGGCGGCCGCTGGCCTCTGGAGTTTACCCGAGGTGCTCAGAGTGGGTTGTCCCTTCTCACTTTGCCGGTGGGAGGAGTGCAGCACAGACGCTGAGGAAACTCTCCAGGGCTGGCAGGCAGCGCGCGTGGAGCTGGATTAGGATCCGGCTGTCTGGCCCCAGAGTTGACGCCTTGCTGGGGTCCCCAAGGTCTTTTCCCTGAAGAGCTGGCCCCGCTCACTTCCCAGACACGGCAGTTCAGGGGCTGGTGTGCCGCCGGCTGCTGTCCCAGGTAGCAGGTGAGAGGGTGACCCTGAGCTACCTGGGGTGGGGCGGTCCCTCCCTGCCTCCGGTTAGGGCTGCAGCCTGATGGAGCCCAAGGAGCTGCCACTCTGGGGTGTCGTCGCTGGACCCGCCCTGACAGATGGGTTTGCACGGGGCCCTCAGCAGGGGCCAGGCTGGCAGGTACCACGTGTGCCCATCCAGTGTGGGGCGCATGGCATGCACCCCCAGACCCCAGCTGGCAGCACGGCGTCTCATCCCAGACTGGCCGGTCCACTCTGCAGTGTTGACCCCAGGCTTGGAGAGCAGCTCTGGCGGTAACTGGAGGGCTCTGTCCCCGCCTGGCTCGGGCATGGACCTGGGCTCTGAGTGCCTTTCTGAGCAGAGAGGCCCTCGACCTGGGGGTGGACACCGAAGGGCCCCGCACGTGGGAGCGGCTTTGGGAGCTGCCGTCTGTCAGGCCGCAGTTAACACTGTGGCATGGTGGGCTTCCCTGGCGCGTGCCTGCCACCAGCTCAATACGGCGACCCAGAGGTACAAACAGCTTCAGGTGGCAGACAGACACACGGTTTTAGGGCTCAGGCGATCAACTCCTGCAGCCTCAGTTCTGCAGAAAGACATGGCCGGGGCTGGGGCCTCTGCTCCCATGCCACACGTGTGCTCACCCCTTGACCCTGTAGCGTGCACCTGCAGGGTACCCGGTCTGGTACCCTGGCCCCTCTCCAGCTGGAACCTCTCATGCAACAGAAAGAGGTTCTGCTCCTCCTGGGGCTGAGTCCGGAGCACAGATGCCTTGCAGACCCCCCTGTCCCAGCTTTCAAAATACAGAAAAACCGAAACCAGCATTGGGAAGAAACAGGCTGCCTTGGAAGGCGGTGCTTGCAGTGCGCGGAGCCTGAGGTGAGCTGGGCGTGCAGTGGCTGCAGGCACCGGTGACCGGGCGGGCGAGCCGGACTGGAGGGCTCAGCACAGACCCGCGGGTGGGTAGGCAGCCCAGCGTCCTGGGAGATTTATCCCAGAGGCTCAGCATAGGGCTCCCCAAGTTCCCGGGCCTCCTGGTGGCTTGACTGGGCCCGTGGTCAGCCCTGCAAGGGCACCAGGCTGGGTGGCATTCAGGGCCTGGCATCCCTTCTGGTGGGTATGGGCGTGGGTGACTGGTGTCTGGCACAGGGAGCTCTGGCAGGCTCCAGCTGGAGAGGGGCCAGGGTACCAGCCTGAGTCTCACCGCCCGGGGACGTGGCCACCTCCCCACCGCACAGCCCAGGACGCCAGGCCATCAGGGTTAGTGCCGGTGCTGGGCGGCCTGTCGTGGTGAGAGCAGGGCTCCCAGTCGGGGGTGGGCTCCCAGGAGAGGGCTGTTGTCTGCTGAGTGAAAGCCCTGCCTGGCCAGGAGGGCCTCCCGGGGTGCGGGTGGGGCAGCAGCTGCACTCTGCCCCCCACTGGTGATGGCTGGCTGACTGTTAGTCCCACCCCTACCCCTGTGATCATCTGGGCCCGCCCACCTCTTCATCCCCGTACCCCCACCCCAGGGACCAGCACTTGAGGCTCCCACAGATGGGTGAGTGCCTGAGCACCCCTGCGTGGGGCTGGGCGTCCGGGCCTGGCTGTGAGCCAGTGCTGCGGGGCAGAGACGGCTCTGGAAACAAGACCTTGCGTGTGGGGCTCTGCCCCTGGGCTTTCACCAAAGGCGAGACAAAGTTGCCCGCCCACTGTCCAGCTTCAGGGCTTCATCCTGAGCTCCTTTAATCAGCAGAGTGGGGCCTCTGGTACGGGGCAGCGTGAGGAGCGGACTGGGAAGGCGGGAGGGGAGGGAGGAGCACCTGTGAGGCTTTGCACACACGTGTTATGCTTGGGCTGAGGCTGGGGAGGCGGACGGCACTATTTGTGTGGGGACACTGCTGTGCACGCTCACACTGGCTGTCGTGGAGGCTGGGCATTCAAGCCCGTCCCTCTGCGGCTTGGATTTCTCGATTTGCTCTGGTGGGAAATATCAGGACAGGACGTCCAGGAGCAGACGTAGGTCTGTTGAGCTGCCAGTTAATTTGCAAAAAGAAAAAAATATAGATGTCTTTTTTCAACTTTGCAAGCACTTTTGTGCAATGAGAATCAGAATGAAGCAGGGCGCTGGGAGGCAGGGATGGGCCAGGGAGCGTGGTGGGCTTTGTGCCTAAGGCAGCTCGGCAGCCCTCAGCCACCTGCTGCAGAAGGGCACCCCACAGCCCCGCTCTTGGAAACGTCCTAGTCACCCTTACTGGCAACAGTGTGCGCTCTGGGAGTGTGTAGCCAGCATCCGACCTCCGAATTCTGTCTGAACCCTGGTGGGGAGCTGGGGGGACTCTGGGGAAGGACAGGCTGCGTGCCTGGCACCCTCTCACTCCTGTCTGCGTTCGGGGTTGCACACATCCGCCAGCGCCCTGTCTCCTGCCACTGGGGGTGTCCCACGTGCCCACCCCCAAGCCCCAGTTGCAGGAGTTCACTTCAGGTGTAGGGCACAGAAAAGTGGCTTTGTGTTCCGGACGCGGCTCCCTGAGATCCGATGTCCAGCCGGGCCTGCTGGACCTGCCCTTTGTGCTCCCTCAGTGTCCAGTCTGCGAGTGCAGGACAGAAGGAGTGGCACAGCCCCCGGCCTTGCCAAGCTGCCAGCCTGAGCAGCCGTAGCCTGGGAGAAAGACAGAGGGGCTCCACAGGGGTGAGTTAGACGGGCGCCGTTCTCTGGGGCTGCCCTGAGGGGGACCATGAAGGGGGTGCAATTGGTTCATAGGCCTGGAGGGCAGAAGTCTGAGGTCAAGTGTCACAGGCGGTGCTCTCTCCGAAGGCTCCAGGGAAGGTCCTTCCTGCCTCTCCCTGTTTCTGGTGTCACTCAACTTACAGTCACATCGCTGCAGTCTGCCTTCTCCACAGGGCCATCTCCCTGAGTCTCCAATCTCTCCTCCCTTATGAGGGTGCCAGACGTTGGATCTGGGGCCCATTCTAATCTGTACGACTTTGGCTTAGCCAGTACTGTCTGCAAAGACCTTGTCTTCAGTAAGGTACCCGTCACAGCAACAGGGGTCAGGATGTGCACAGACTTTTCCAGGGGCTGAAAGGGCCACGCACCTCTTTTCTTGTGTGTTCAGGGCCTCACTTGCTTCTCCCGCCTTCAACCTTGAGGGAGCCTCTGATTTTTCAAATGTACCAAACTACACGTATCCGCCTTTTTTTTTTTTTTTTTTGATACCAGAGATCGAACTCACAACCTTACACCTGCCAGGCAGGCGCTTAGGCCACTGAGCTAAATCTCCAGCCCTATTTTTTGAGACAGGGTCTCACTGTGCAGTTTAGGCTGGCCTTGAACTCACCTTGTAGCTCAGGCTGGTCTTGAACTCACAAAGATCCTGCTGTCTCGGCTTCCTGAGTGCTGGGATTAAAGGAGTGCGCCACCACGCCCGGCTGTATCCGCCCTCCGAGCCTGCCTGTTCAGGTTTATCTCTAGCAGGGCCCTTTGTCCTTTACCTCGTCAGGAGGAGACGGTCTTGCTGGGGTGAGCGGGAAGGTCATTCACTTTCTTATTAGTGCTGAGCTGAGCCAAAGGACAGACAGGAGCTGAGGAAATGGATGTTGACTGCACATGGGCTTGCATCTGTGCCCTGGCCATAAGAATCCAGGGGAAGAATTCAGGGCACCTGGAAGTCTTAGGGTGGGACCGTTGTCGGGGCCCCAACTCAGTTTTGTGCCTCCTCAATGTGAAGTCAGATGCCCAGATGGAAGTGAACCATTGGAGCGATTTCCAGGTGGCAGACCGCTGCCAGAGAAGCACAGGAATCAAACACTGATCAGTCGCTCGGGCTCGTGTCCACCAGGTCCTCTGTGCGCAGGGGTTGGTGCCATCACAGCCAATTCCAGCTCAGCAGGGCTGCAAGCCTCGGGGCCGGGCTCGCGGCTCCTGGAGAGGCGCAGGCAAAGGGCCGGCTCGTCCTGAAGGGCGGGCGGTCGACAGCAGGCTGGGGCTGAAATCTGCGAGGCATCCAGGGTCCCGTGGCTGCAGCCCCCACTGCCTCTGGGGGGGCACAGCCAGGTCCGCTGTGTGGCGAACTTGCCTTCTGCTCTCACAAGCTTTGCGTTTTGGTCACTTTCTCATCACAGAGGCAAAATACCTGACACCCGCAATGTGAAGGTTTATTTTCGCTCACAGTTTCAGAAGTCTCTGTCCGTGGCTCGGTTCCGATGTGGAAATGGCGTGGTGGGAAGGCTCTTTGCAGAGGCTCGCAGCCTGGGGGCCAGGAAGCAGAGAGAGAAGGGAGGAGCAGGGAGCGAGGTGCGCCCCTCCTCTTCTGCCCAGGCCCCACCTCCTAACAGCAGTTGGCACCCCCAGTGTGGCCGCCCCGTGATCCAGTCCTCTCCCCACCTCTGAGCATGGAGGACTTTGGGGGTCCTCTGGACCTAAGCCATCATGCGCTGTGACGTGGAGCCCCCATCTGTTCTTGTCAGTCTCAGTCCCCTCATCTGACAAGCGGGGCTCGGGACAGCCTGGGCCTTGTCCGGGTGAGGCTGGGCGAGGCCCTGCGAATGTCAGCTGCTCCTCTCTCAGCAACAGGCATCCCCAAAGCCAGGACACCCAGGACTGAGGGCGCATGGCACTGCGGCATCGGAGCCGCGTCTGCCCAGAGCTGTGCTGGACACGCCTCCTGATGCTCCTGCGAAACAGCGCAAAGCCCAGCAGCGACCTGCTTCGGGGTTATCTGTGGCCCAAACCAAAATCCAGAGCAGAGAGCACAGGGAGCATGGGGCGGCCTGGCTTCGTGCCCCGTGGCCTTTCCGGGCGAGACGTGGAGGAGCCTGGTAGACTTCAGAGTTACCCTGAGCCGAGGAGGCAGCGTTTGGAGTGTGGGCTGAGTGACCATTTAGGATTTCCTGGTTGGGAGGCCAGCAGGGTGGAGCTGTGTGGGCAGCAGCAGGATTTGGTGAGGCCCCGAGTGTCCGGCACATGGGCTGGGATGCCCACACAGCGTGACTGTGGGGCCCAGCAGAAGTGTTAAGGCAGTGGTACATTATTACAATAGACTTAAATGAGAAATTAGTATGCTATTCAGAAAAGTTCCTAGTATCTGCAAATGAACAACACATTTAAATCTGTCAAGAAAAAAAATCATAAGGGAAACCAGCAAATATTTCTAGTGTGGTGAAATGAACACACAGCAGGTTGGGCTCTGCGGGATTCAGGTAAAGCAGTGCGCTGAAGAGAATGTGTCACTAGGAGAGCACAGAGGTCTAAATGTCTAAAATCAATGATTCCTTTCCATCGAAGGGGAATAGGAAATAAAAGCAAAGCAAACCCAAAACAAGTAGAGGGAAGAGAAAAGTAGTGACAGGGCCTGAAGCCAGTGAAACCGAAAGCAAGCAAACAATAGGGAAAATCAATAAGGCCAAGAGTTAACTCTGAAAAGATTAATAAAATCAGCAAGGGTGATCAAGAACGAAGAGAAGTTCACATGTTTTCTTCATTATGAATAACACAGATGTTAAAAAGGCAGTAAGGGAATATTATAAATGCATTGAAGTCAACAAATCAGACATCACAAATAAAATGGAAAATCACTTGAAAAACACCTCTTGCCAAAAATGATGCCAGAGGAAAATGAAAAGATAAATAGTCCTGCAACTACCAAAGGAACTAAGTTCACAAAAACAAACCAACAAAAAACCTTATCCGGGCCCAGTTGTTTTCACTGTCAAACACAGAAGGAAGAGAGATTGGAGATCATACACAGAAGCAGAAAACAGAGACTGCAGAAACATGTCTTGCTTCTCGAGGCTGGCCGTCGCGAAGCTGGCAAGTATCTAACAACTAGGTCTCTGGGAACATACGGTGTCTGGAGCCCTTTCCAGTTTCTGCCATGAGGCAGTTGCACTGCGGCTCCTTGCAGGGAAGCAGCTGGGTCAGCGTGCAGAGCGGCCAGAGAGGCCGTTCCTGAGTCTCCCAAGGCACCGGAGCCCTCAGATCAAAGCTGACAGACACTGCAACTAAAACGATGACTGAATGTTTCTTAGGAACAGAGACTGACATTTTTATCATTTCTAGAATTTTTAAATTAGTGTATCGTATATCGAATATACAGAGCAATTGGTTTCATTGTGGCATTTTTATACATGTATGTGAGAAAGTCTTCCCAGCTTGGATAATTTATTTAATGAGACCCTCTCTCAAAATAAAAAATGAGGAAGGGCTGGGAATGTAACAGTGCAAAGACCCTGGGTTCAATCCTCAGTACCACAAACAGATAAACAAACAAACAATAAAATTTTAGTAAGTCAAATCCAGCAACACAATAAAAAGATCCTGCCTCATGACAGAGAAATATTTATCCCTGGAATGCAAGGTTGGATTAATAGTTTAAAACCAATTTATTTTACCATATTAACAAAGCAAAGGAAAACTAACATTTTAAATGTCTCCATCTAAAAATGAGGGAGACAAAAAGAAAAAGACCAAACTCAACACTCAATTGTGATAAAATCTCTTTTCATACTAGAAGTTGAAAGAATCTTTCTCAGTGTGATAAAAGCCAAGTCCTCAAAATCTACAGCTTTTAGCCAGGCATAGTGGTGCATACCTGTAAGCCCAACACTCGGGAGGCTGAGGCAGGATTGTTGCAAGTTTGAGACCAACCTGGGCTACAAAGTGAGCTCAAGGCCAGCCTGAGCTATAGTGAGACCCTGTCTCAAAAAGATAAAAACAAACAAAAATAAAACACCAAACCTACAGCTTTCTTCCTAAGATTCCGAACCAGGCAACAGTATTTCCCTGACTTTGATTTAGCCAAGCTTCTTGTAGGGAGGGATCAAAAAATATTAACCATTACAAAAATCCCCAACCTGGTAAACTGGATTTCACCACAATTTTTAAAGCTTGTTGGAACTGCTTGCAGGAAAGTGAAAAGACAGGTTGCCTGCTGGGAGGAGGCTGCGAGTCTCGAGATCCAGTGTGGGACTCGTATCCAGAGCACACGAAGCACTCTGCTAAGTCAGAACCGAAAGGCGTTTGTGGCAAAGACACATTGGTGCTTAGTAACCACGGGAGAAGCTGCCCGGGGAGGCACGTCAGAGCGGGGTGGGTTACACACGTTTCACAGCGTCCAGTGTGGGAAGTCCGGCTGTGCCCTGTGTGGGAAGTGGGACTCGCGCTCACTCTGTCGGAGCGAGCCGCAATGTGATCACTTTGAGAAAATGCCGGTTTTTCTCATAAAATAAGACAAATGCCTCTTCTAGGATCCAGCGGTTCACTCCCAGGTGTTTGGCTAAGAGAAACTTTGAATGCGCACCCACACGGAGACTCGCACGTGGGTGTTTCCCACCGCTTTGTTCTTGGCGTGCGTGGACTGGACACGGTGCCGCGCCCCCTCTCACGGTGAATTCCCCATAGCGGTGCACGCGCGCCGTGGAACCCGCTCAGCCAGAGGCAGGAAAGAGCTGCCCACAGCGCATGCCTCCCTCAGACCCACGCGGGCGTGGGGCGCCAGACAGTGTGAGGCCGGCAGGACACACTGCCGAAGTCCCAGGATGGGCCCTCCTCTGGCAAACAGTGAACAATCGGAACACAGCTGCCTGGCATGTGTGTGGGGAGCCAGCTAGGGAGCAGGCACAAGGGTGCTTTCTGGGGCGTGAGCAGTGCACATGTGACTAAGAAGTGGCCCCGTGGGTGCATACATGTGTAAAGATGCAGGAATCACACCCTCCAGGTCTGGGCGAGTCGTGGGTAAGTCAGTGGACGCAGAGGGAATGCCAGGGGACCAAGCAGCGTGGCTGTGGGCTGGGCGCTTGTCTGACTGTGGCTCAGGGCGCCCACCCCTCTGCACCCCTGACGGCGGCGGGCAGGGCTCCACTCGGCCTTTGCCTGCCTGCCACGCTGACACGTGTGTGACTGGCAGCCTTGCCAGAGTAGGTGACTGCAGGCTGAGAGCGGGGCTCAGGCCAGGAGCAGCGGCCGGGCCCCGAGTCTGCTCAGGGGAGCTTGCTTCGGCCTCACGCAGCCTGAGGCCCTCGGCCTTCATGTGGGAGCTAATCACGACCGCACAGAGGCCCACCACGAGCTGCTCCAAGGCAGCGCCCTGAGTTCACTCGGGGGGGTGCAGACTGGGCGGGGTACGCTGGAGCCTGGCCGCGGGGCCTGAGCGGGGCCCAGGCAGAGAGGTCTGGAGAACGCTCAGGTGGGCGCGGCCCTGTGTGCCCCGTGTGTGCGCGGCTGCCTCAGCCCCACGCGAGGTCTGTTTTGGGAGACGGGTGCCGGTGGGAGAGGGTGGCGTCGGGAGCACTGGCTGGCTGACACTTTGCTGTGTCGCCAGCTGCCTTTCTCCATTAGTTGGTTCCGCCTTGTTGTGCAAAAGGATTCAAAGATTGCTGTTATGACAGGGAGGCTTTTCTCATAACTGTGAGGACAGTGACATAAAATAGTACTGGGAAAGCAGTACCAAAACGGCGCCCAGGCGACAGGCGGCGACAGGCCCAAGTGGCCGTCCTGGCTCCTGCTTGGAGGCTCGGCCTCCCGTCAGCCTGGAGAAAGCGCTGGCTGCCGCCATTGTTCTTTCTTTCTTTATTTACAAAGAATCTACCTAAAAATCCACAGAACAGACAAGCAGGTTTACCAAGGTCATGGTACAAAGTCCCAAAGCCATACACAGAAATCTAGTGTTGGCCTATATACACGCAATGAACCACTCAAAAGTAAAATTGTAAAGGCGCAAGTTACAACATCACAAAAAAGCTTAAAGCAACATTACTGTATAAATCTACCACAATACATTCATTATCTGTATCCCAAGAACTACAAAAACTGATCAAAAGTACTCAAACGCAACCTAAATAAGTGGAGAGAGACTATGCATGTGAACTGGACAAATATAAAACATTTATTCTCCCTAAACTTATCTATAGATTCACCTCAATATCTATCAAAATCTCAGCAGAATTCTTTTTTTTTCTTTTTTCAGTGAAGGGAGGCACTGAATCTACTTCTGGACAGGCCATGTGGGGGACAGAAGAGGCCGTTGTGCTGTTTTTCTTTTAAACTATCTTAACTATTTTTTTATATACATACACATAAACAAATACAGTTTTTCTTTCAGTTTGTCACACAAGTGAAACAATACAATGCTTACACAAGTGACTTATTTCACTGTATGTTCTCAAGGTGCATCCATTTAAGAATAAAAGTGTCCAGTTTATCCTTCTTTATAGCTGAGTAGTATTCCATTATATAGAAATACCACATCTTGCTGGACTGGTGACACACGTCTTTAATCCCAGCACTCGGGAGGCTGAGGTAGGAGGAGCGTTGTGAGTTCAAGGCCGGCTTGGGCTACAACGCAAGCACAAGGCTGGCCTGAACTACATAGTGCGAACTTGCCCCAAAAAACTAAGGCCAGGAGTTTGGCTCAGTGGCTTAAGCACTTGTCTGGCAGGCACGAGGTTGTGAGTTCGATCCCTGGTGAACACATCTTTTTTGTCCATTCCTCAGTTAAGGGGCATTTAGGTTGTTTCCAAGATCTGGCTATTATGAACTGGGCAGCTATAAACACAGGTGCACATATATCGCTGTGATACAGTGTTTTGAATTCTTTTGGGAAGATACCCAAAAGGGGAATAGCTGGGTTGAATGGGACCTCCAATCCTAGCTTTTTGAGGAATCTCCACACTGACTTCCACAGTGGCAGCACCAGCCTGCATTCCCACCAGTGGTGGAGAAGGGTTCCTTTTCCCCCACAGCCCCTCCAGCACTTGTTATTGGTTGACTTCATAATACTAGCCATTATTTCTGGGGTCTGCTGTTGTTCTTTCTGGGGTCTGCCATTGTTCTGCAGCCTCAGAGGCTGCAGAGGTGGGTGGCACGGTGACGCCTTCTGACCGCCTCACGCCGACGCCCAGGAGCCCCAGGCTGCAGACATCGGGCGGTGCCCCGAGCGGAGGATGAAGCTCTCTGAAGTGAGATCTGCAAAACCGCTTCCCACAGACGTCGGAAACCGGGTAGCACTTCTGTGTTTTTAACAGCTTGTCGTAGCGCCGGGGATAGCACACAGGAGCTGCCCCAGCCGCATCCCGGCCCCACGGGTAGCGTTTGGCCTGGGGGATCAGGAGAAGTCACTTAATTTTACCTGTTGTATATCAATTATCTGTCTGCAGAACAAAACTCACCCAAAACTTACCAGCCTCCCCAAGTGCACATTTATTATTTTTATTATTTTGCCGCTGAGAACCCCGGCTGCTGTTGCTCAGGTCCCGTGGGACTCAGTCATCAAGGCTGTGGTCCTCTGAGGCTGGGCAGGCTGGGGTCCCTCCACGGAGCCTGCCGGGCAGGACATGGTGTTCCCGGCTCTGCCCCGGCGTGGCGCTCTGTCTTACAGAGAGGAGGGCGCGCAGATGCTGGCCTTGGCAGTCACGCGCATCTTTTTGCTGGAGACGAGTCCTGGCCCCTGCTGGAATCACCCAGGGCTTCTTAAACGCGGCTTCCGGACATCAGCCTAGGTGAACCCAGGTCGGGGGAGCCTGCGCTCAGCAGCCACAGTGCTGCCCGGGGCCACGGCCCTGCCGTGCACTGGAGGCAGATTTTCCTTGGTCTTGTGCCTTTTACAAAAGTTAATGAAATTGGTGAATCTTTATTTCTATTTTTCATTTGCTAGTTTTTAAAATTTTGGTCAGAGTAGGGTTTGCACTATGTATCTGAGTTTTACTGAGTTTTTGTAAAAAATGGCCCAGCAGGTGGTCAATTTTGGGGGTAAACCTCTATGATCGAGTGTCTGTGTTTCCCCCAAGTTAACATGTTGAAATTCTCATCTGCCGTGACCCATGTGGCTCCTGAGGTTCTTGGGGTGAAGGACTACCAGAGGATGGGAAAAATAAAGAGGCAAAGCTGAGGTCAGGCGGAGCCCTCATCCTCAGGGGCCGAGCGAGTCTGTCTTGGTCCCTCCTGGCTGCCACCACAGCATACCACAGGGCAGGCAGCTTACACACAGCAAGGATCTAAACTCCTGGTCCCGGACTCTGGGGCAGTCCTAGCTTGAGGAGCTGGCAGACTCCTGCCTGGAGAGAGGCTGCTTCCTCACAGAGGGGCCTCTGTCCTCAGGGGGTGGGCAGGGGAGACCTTTGGGGTCCACTTCGCAGGGACCCCCTTTTACACCTCACCTTATGGGTGAGTGTTGGGAGCCATTGAAGCTGGAAAATGGCCCACACGTGAACTTACCAAAGTAACAGAGAGCACCTGGGTCAACCACCTGAAAAGGCTGCTACAGCCCAGCAAAACAGGAGGCTCCTAAACAATCCAGGCCTGGGTTGCTAGGCAGAGGGGCTGAAATTGACGTCATCCTTCCCTGTATATAAATAAACAGCAGCATTGGTTGAGCAGTCACGGCTCCGGGGCTGTGCTGGGCACCCAGCAGCCTGCCGATTTGTTATTCATGCCCTTCCCCGCCTGACCGCTGGGCTTGCGGCCTCCCGTGGCCGGGGTGCCCGTGAGCATACAGCCAGTCCCGGGACAGGTCCTGAGGAGGATGAGGACCAGGGCTTAGCTGTCTTGCTGCCGTGGGGGACAGCTGCTGGGGCCAGCCCCACAGTGCCGCCCTGGAGGAGGCCTGTCCCTGCCTGGGAAAGCTGCTGATGGACACTGTATCGTCAGTTAACTAGGAGCCAAACTGGCCCCGAATCCCAAATCAGCAGATTTCAGATCAAGCTGACTAATCCAGTGCTGCTGATCCTGAACTTGGAAAATGATTTTACCAAAAGATGCATGCAGCAGCATTTTAATTCACTGTCTGCTAACTTAATTAAAGTGCCTACCTCTTTGAGTCATGTTTTAAAAATATCTTCACCGGGCTTTGTATCAGCAAACAGGTCCTCGGTGCTCATTAGTAAACAGTCACCTTTGGCCTCTGGACTGTGCCTGGGTGGGGAGCCAGGCCCGGGGGGAGGGGCTCCTGGCTGTACTCCTCTTCCTGGGGCTGCGTCCGGCTCCCCTCTGGTGCAGTGTGCTTCCTGACCTCAGGTTAGGGGCTGCCAGAGCAACCCCTGGCCTGCGCCTCGTCCTCAACGGCTGGGCATCCAGGAGTGTGGCCAGGATGTTGGAGCACGTACTGCGAGCCCTGGACACAGAGCCACCTCCCCGGTGCCCTCTCCCACCATGAACCAGCAGACAGGTGGCAGGAACTCTGTCCTGCTGCCCAGGGCCAGGCTGTGGGCTGCCCTGCAGGGCACCAAGCGGCACAGGAGTGCATGTTCTGAGACAAAGGGGCCAGTGCGGCTGCAGCCACCGTGCTGTGAGCAGCCAAGCAAAAGAAACACGTCTGCGAGCACGTGTGGCCATCCTGACCCGCAGGCTCACCCCTCCTGTGTCCCCTGCGCTTGTGTGTGTGGTGACAGCTGTTCGCAAGGAATCGCCGCTTCACACTGCACCCAGCCACACACTCGCCGGCTGTACCAGTCGGTTTTACCAGAGAAACAGATAACATGGGACGTACAAGTACATAAGAAATTACAAGACTGGCTGACGACGGTTAGCCACAGGGTCGGACGAGGAAGTGCGCAGAGGGCGTCTGCACACCGGGGGCCGAAGGATTCAGTCCAAGGTCTGGAGCTTACTGCAGTGCCCCATGCCAGTCCTCGCTAGCAGGCCGCCGTGTCTGCAGGGGAGGCTGAAGTCTGTGCCAGAGGCTGAAGGATCCAGGCAGAAGCGGAAGAGTCTGTGCTGGAAGCCAGGAGACGCTGTCCAAGCCGGAAGTGAAGACTGGGGCTCCTCCAGAGAACAGAGCCTCATCCTCGTCCATCCTTCCGCATTCCCCCTTCATACCATCCAGGCTGAGCCACCCTGGGGCGCAGACAGCCGCCCTAGGGCAGGTCCTCTACATCCGAGGGTGTAGAATTGCTGAGCCAACTTTGTTAAGCTTCTAAACTTCTCAGGTTGCCACAGTCGATCAACCACTACACCTGCCCAGGGGCCACAGCCCAGTGGAGGTGGGGACCCAGGGGAGAAGGAGCCAGGGCTGTGCGTCACTGGGCCTGCAGGGACAGTTCTGTCCCTCTGCGGCCAGCAGTCCCTCCTGCAGGCTGAACCCGCTGTGGGAGGGGTGGGCTCCCAGGCCTTGCTCAGTTTTTAGGGCGGTTTTTTATTAACATTAAAATAAAGGTAGAGGATCACTGCATAGAGCAATCCCGGCTGTCTGGTGGTGGCCAGCGTTGCCCTGACAGGGTCCCAGAGGGCTAATGGTCAGCCAGAGAGTGCGGCAGCAGAGACCGCACACCAGGGTCAGCTGGGACCAAAGCCCCGCCCACCGGCCTGCCCTTGCTTGGCTTGCTTCCCCAGGCATGCGCCATCTGGAGATGGGCCCCCCTTTTGTGGTACTGGGCATTGAACCCCAGGTCTTTGCAATGAGCTACACCCCAGTCACTCATCCATATAAGGCGGGGTCTCTCTAAACTGCCCAGGCAGGACCGGACCTCACAACCCTCCTGCCTCAGCCTCTCTGGCGCTGGGTTGACAGGTGAGTGACCCTGCACCTAGAAAGGCAGGCACCTTGACCACATCCTGGCAGTGAGAATCTCCATGGCTTCAAATTGAATTTGGTGCAGGTGTCTGAGTTCACGCACACGAGCACGCGTGCGCTGAGGGTGTGAGTGCGCATGCGGGTGAGGATGTGAGCCTGGGCGGGTGCCCGTGTGCACACAGGGTGGCACGTGTGTGTAGAGCGTTGGCGGCGTGTGTGCACGTGAGAGTGCTCGTGTGCGTCGCTGTGTGTGCTGTGTCCTGCACACCCCTGCCTGCCCCCGCACCCTCCAACCCCAGTCCAGCAGCGCCTGCCCTCGCTGCGCCTCTTAGGGATCGGTGGGAGCAGCGGTGGCCCGCGAAGGCGACTGGGCCAGGGAAGTGGAGCCCCGGGGGCTGGCACCTCAGGGAAGCCCCGGCCCTGGCTGGAGAAGCAGGGCTGACAGATGCGCAGCCGCCAGCCCCGAGCCACGGGGGAAAGACAGTCATCTCCGCAGTCACGTGGCAGGTCCCAGACAGTCAGTCTTCAGCAAAGGGCAAACTGAAACATCGCCTGATATCCTTTTTAATAAAGAGAATAAATTAGGCTTAACGACCAGGCGCATCTTTAAATGCCAGTTACCACTCTCTGCAGTGTGGATTCGCCGTGAAGCCCTTGGGGTGGCCCAGCCCGTTCTCCAGCACTGGTGCTGCTGGGGCCTGGCAGTGGAGCTTCCAGTGTGGCCACCGTCACTGTGCCCCTGACAGTGGGGCCCCTGGGGAGGGGCCCGGCTTCGCCAGTTGTTGTTTCTGCGCAGCTGTACTTTCCGCTGCGTTTCTGACAGACAACTCCTTACCAGAAGGTGATGCTCAACACCAGAGGAAGGTGTTCCAAGGACAGGTCCCTTCCCAGTGCTGACCGGTGTGACCAGGTCACCAAGGTGACAGTGGCCTGGGCCACACAGCCCTCTGCATGGAATAAAATGGCCTGGCTTCCACTGAAAGACAGCCGCACACCTGCGGAGGCAGTGTGCATGCGCGCTGGGCCAGGCCCCGCTCCCCACCGGCTGGGTGACCGCGCCCAGCTGGGCTGGGTGGCACCGTCAGTGGACGGCGCCCTCGGGATTTCAGCAGTGATGTGCGTTGGGCGGGCAGTGGAACAGCCTTGGGATTTGTTCTTTCCCAGAGTGGAGATGGAGACATCAGAGACGCTGAGAGGCCCGTGGGCTGGAGCTCGTGACCCCCACCTTGCTGGCAGAGCTCCTGTGACTAACAGGTCTTCTGGGGTCAGAGCAGGAGGGCCCCCCACGAGTTCTGCATCTCCCGGGAGGACCATGGGCTGATGACTCGGCTCTGTTTGGGAGGGGTGTGGGGGACCCCTCATTTTGCATTTCAATGGGTTTTTATTAATCCACCTGCATATACACAAAAAAATCTCTTTCTGTGCTGTGCAGGGCATAATTTAGGCAGGCTTCAGAAATAAGAGGGGACAGACGTTATTGTTCTTCTCAATCTACAGATGTTTATTTTGCACCCCCTCTATTTCCACTTCTGTCTCACTGGTGACGACATAAATAGAGCGTGTCTCCTTGGTGTCTCTGAAAGGCTTTGTTTCCTGGGACAGCAGCCTATTATGATGTCACGCAGTGGGACAGTAATGACCCCCCCGCCACGCACACGCACACACGACCGTGAAAGGAGCCGGGGTGTCGTGAGGCTGGGTGGTGAAAAGCTGCGGGGTCTTGGGAGGAGAGAGGCAGGGTCCC
The DNA here is from genome assembly GCA_004363535.1 of Dasyprocta punctata. Lineage (NCBI taxonomy): Eukaryota > Metazoa > Chordata > Mammalia > Rodentia > Dasyproctidae > Dasyprocta > Dasyprocta punctata. The sequence goes on from RJWM01016735.1 coordinate 41,817, forward strand.
AAGCAGGAACAGCGTGTCGGGGTGGGCAGCTCCGGCCTCTGACCACACCGGCAGGGGCGGCAGGGGGTGGGCTGTAGGTGGGGGAGGGTTGCTGACCGAAGCTCTGGTTTAACTCCTGAGCGGGAGGACAGGCAGGGGTCTCTGACACCAGGGCATCGGGTGAGGCTCCTGGCCCCAAGCTGCCCTCCGGAATAAGCCCAGGGGTGGGGGCCAACGGCCAGACGCAGCCCTGCCACAGCGCCTGGGCAGGTGAAGGACACTGAGCTTCTTCGAAGACTCGAAGACTCAGGCCGTCAGAACGAGGCGCCGTGCTGGGGGGCAAACTCTTACTCCCTTCATGGTGCGGGACGAGTCTGATACAATTAAATTTCCACTCGGGACTTGGCAAAGCCTCTCGGGGCATCCCAGAAGGGGCGGGGCCTTTCTCCTGAGCTCCGCGTCAGGCCCGGGAGGCAGCCGCACGGGCGAGGTGGGGAGGGGGAAGGGAGCGTCCTTGGGGGCAGCGGGCCGTAAAGAGGGTCCCACACGGGCTAGCACCGTCGTCCTGGAGACGCTCAGGGTTTCCGCGTGGCAGACAGCACGAGTGGGCAGTGATACTTCAGTACACGGACGACAAAGAGGAGGACATTAAATTAAGGAACAGCATATATAACTTCAAAATGTGAGGTACAGCAGCAGGCAGCACACAAATATTGAGAAGTTAAAGCAGATCCAAATATATGAGAGAGAAATCATAGAGATGGATTGGGAGAATCAATATGGTAAAGGTGACAACTTTCCTGAGACTTATCTGTAGATTGGAATCAATACCAACGAAATCCCAATGCGGGGAGGGTGCTCGCGTGAGTAAGGGTGGGGAGGCAGAGGGGTCCATTCCGAAAGCTGATTCTCAAACACACAAAGTGCGGGGTGGCGGAGGGCAGCCCCGACGTTCCAGGAGAGGGAGGCCTCCCCGCGGGTGGAGGTGGAGAGGGCGCGAAGGTGCGGGCAGGTGAGGCGTGGACACCAGGGCCAGCACCCGGGGGCGGGCTGAGTGACGGCACCGGTGCAGTCACAGAGCCCAGCCGGTCCGTACTGCAGCCCAGAAAGCTGGATGCCGCGTGGAGAAAGGTAAACGGACATCGCCTTGCACATGGATCCCCTCCGGCGGACGGCGGTCCCGAAGATGAGAGCGGGCGCGAGCTCGCAGGGAGGTGCGTGCGGCCATCCCGTGACCTCAGAGCCCACGACCAGGGCCCCAGGCATTCGCGGTGAGGGAGAAGGTTGGCAAAGTCATCACCAGAGCGAGTGACAGCAAAGATGCTGGAATTCATGAAACTCATGGAAAATTTCCAACCAGGACACAAAGGCTATAATGCAGCAAGGAACAGAGGACTCGGTAGAGGAACGTGCAGAAGCCGGAGGACACACGCTAGTCCACGGGGCGCCCGGCGGCTGTGCTGCCCGCGCACACGCACACCTTGCACTCACAGCGCCCCGCACCTGTCAGAAAGGCCTCGCTTACCTGACCGGCGCTTCAGTGTGGGACCCTGGCGCTCCCGTGGGCTGCCGGTGGGAGTGCAGCTGGCACAGACACCTGGGAAAGCCCCCGACACCACACCAAGCAGCGGCCCCCAGATAGCCACCTGCACAGCGGGAGGCGCCTCAGCCCGCACGGCCGCTGCCACGAAGGAGAACAAGCACACCTGGTCCCGCGAAGGTCAGCAAGGCAAAGAACTGTGGGTTGGGAGCGGTTCCATTTACAGAGCTCAAAAACAGGCAAACTCATGGAGTGTTTTACCCAGGGGGCACCTGCAAGAAAAATCCCCACCAACTCCACTTCGGGCGTCTGCCCTGAAGATGAGCAGGAGCCCGAGGGGACGTCCGCACACGGTATTCACAGCTGCGCGCTCACAGGAGCCCAGACACGAAGATACCTCATATCCACGGACAGTCGGACAGACGGACACGGTAGGGTCCAGCCACACTGGAATGGAACGAAATAGGAACTTTCATCCAGGCTCAGGAAGAGGGACATTCTGACACACGTACCGGCGTGGCTGGACCTCGAGGCCAGTGTGCCGAGAGAAGCAGCCCAAGGACCAGCACCGTCTGATGCCCCTCAGAGGTCCCGAGAGGAGTCAGAATCATAGAAATGAAGGGCGGGACGGTAGGTGGCGGGGCGGGGAGAGGGTGGGAGTCAGTGTCTAACGGGCACAGCATTTCTGCCCGGGACGAGGAGAGCGGCCGGAGCTGGATGGGGGCGATGACTGCATCATGGGTGGGCTCGCTGCCCTGAGCTGGGTGCTCGGGACAGTCCAGGTGAGTTCTACACGCGTGCTTTATCACAGCAAGAGCTGAGGAAGCACGAAGCGGGGGAAGAAGGAATAAAAAGAAACGGACGCCGCCGTGCAGACACTGCTCCGGGCCGCAGCACCCTGCTTTCGGCGGTTTGGTTTATAACCACGTGAAGACCCCGGCTGCGGGACCCCCCTGCCGCTGGCCAGCTGCTCCCCGGCGGCGGTGGCTGCGAGTTCTGAGAGCTGGCAGGGGACGGGTGCACCTATCCAAGGCTGTCTGAGTCCCCAGGGTGCGGTGCTCCCGCCTTGGGGGCCCTCTCGGGGGAAGTTCTGGAGACTGGGTGAGGATGGCGGCTTCGGCACATTGCTGTGAGTTTGGATTCTTGGAAGCAGGAAAATTTCTAATTTCTCAAAATTTTCACCTGACAAAATATTTCTCATAGGCAGTAGTGTCTGAGGCCAAGGTGTTGCTGTTGGCTTTGGGGTATGTGATTTCATGGTCACACTGGAAATGTGCAGTTCGGGGGCTGGGGAGAAGGCCTGGCTGCAGCTGGGGCTGTGGGCTCCCCTTCCTGGCGACCAGTCTTCTCCAGCCCTGGGCAGACGGTTGGCTCCACCGTGGACATTCCTTCACCCGTGGAGGTCCCACGCCCCCTTCTCTCTGCCTCCC
>RJWM01016736.1:0-44750 GCA_004363535.1 Dasyprocta punctata
AGTTTATTATAAGTGTTTCAGCCAAAATTGTTTAAAATGACTATTTTAAATCTACAAAGTTAAGTAACAATCAGACAGTGCTAGAAATAATGAGGTTAAATGTAATTGATGGTTGTTATTCCTGAACAGATAAGTTTAAAGTCATCTCCTCAAAAGTGCTATAAAGTTTTCCTGCTCCACAAGGGTTTGTATTTGGAGCTAGAGTTTTCTGAAAGCAGATTCAATTAGAGTGTTGTGTGCTTTAGGAGACATCTAATGTGATACTGTGTTTTCCTCAGAAACGGGCATGCAGGACACCAGAAGCCAGTGGACATGAGCGAGGCAGCCCTCAGGTGAACACAACTGTTCTGGGGTCCTGGGGCACAGAGGAAACAGAGCCTCTGCCGAGAGGCGGCCCCCCTGCGCTGTGGCCACTGGGCAGCCAGGGAAGGCCCAGCTCAGTGGTGCGTATGTTCCTGTTGCTGCCAAACCAGTTGTGAGCTCATTTACATATTTTTCAATTGTTGTGAATAAATAATCATTGTTCTAATACATCTGTGCCTGTGATTTGTTAGATTCCTCAAAACGGCGGAAGGAGCTCGATTCAGCCTTGCCCGAGATGTGTTGCTGGGGAATCTGTAAGTGCATTCTGTTTTGCTGTGACATAAAAGATAGACTTCTTAAATATTAGATCCATAAAACAAAGTTAATAAAAACTGCAATTACATTGCTAAGGAATGAGTAACATAAATAAAGGTAAAGATTGATTTGAGCTTTGCTTAGCATTCTGTGGGAGTACACATTAATTTGTTTCCAGCTTCAGATCAGAAATAGAAATTGTAAATAGATACATCTAATATTCTTCCTAAAAAGTGATTTTTAGGAAAAGAAGAGAACACTTTACTTGGCTAAAAAAGAGAATCACTTAAGTACCTCTTAGAGAAAAGACCAGATCTTATTTAATTACTTAACTGGGAATCCACATTATTTTTGTATTTTTTCTGTTTAAGTTTTTCCTTGCATGTTTCCACAAATGTCACATAAATAATACATTTCAGAAGGAAACACAGTGTTCACACTATCAATTCAATGGAAAGGGAGGTTCAAAAAAAAAAAAACTGCCAGAGTCAATTCTCAGTCTCCTCTATGGGGCAGAATATCATAAAGTATATATTAGCATAATAATACCTTTGTTATTAATTTTGAACTTACTCTAAGAACAAGTTAATATTTTTTTGATAACCTCTGTAATTCATGGGGTTTTTTATGTTAAAGCTGAAATCTTAATATTGCAATAAAATAGAATTGTATTTAAATTCCACATAGAAACCAAGAATTGGTGTATGTGTGTGGGTGCGTGTTTCTGAGAGTACCCCCAAAGATATTCAAAGAAGTATATTGCTGTTTTTGATAAGCAAAAGAGGAAGTCCATAACTTATAGAGACCTTCAATTGACATATTGCAGGCTACTATAATTTTACTATGATAGGTACTTTCTGTCCTAAACAAAGACTAATACCATGACATCTGTCATTCATGTGAATCTCATGATCTAAAGTCATCAGACAAATATGAAAACAACATTGAATGATCCATGAAGGTATATTTTGTTCTTTTATGTATGCTAGTATCAGAAAAATTTCTGCAAGCTATATTGCATTCTTTGGTATAATTCTGGAATATACTAAAATGAAAGATCCAACAATTTAAATTGAAAATATTTAGGTTGATTCACATACCTGCCAGTTGTGTCCTGAAATACAAATACTATAAGTAATACTTAATTTGAGAAAGATGGCCCCTTTATGTTTAAATTACTTGTTTGCTAGTGACTGACTGGTACCCTTTTTTTCTCTCCTTTCTTTCTACCTGCTTTTTTGCCTTCTTGGCCTTCTTCCTTATTTATTTATTTATTTATGTTTTCCAATATTGGGATTGAATCCAAGGTTTTGCACTGAGCTCATTTTGAGACAGAATTTTACTACGTTGTCCAGGCTGGGCTTGAACTTGTGATCCTCTTGCCTCAGCCTCCCAGAGTGCTGGGATTACAGGCATATGCAATCAAACCTGGCTGTGGTACCCTTTATTCTTCCCACACCATTTCAATGGAATGTATCTTTCAAATTCCCCCATCTGTCGGAGGCAAACACTTCAAATGTAATGTGAATTTCTAATGCTCTGAGAGGTTGTGTTCTGGCATGAATGGCTTAGATAAAAAAAATAATATTTAGCTCAAGCAACTGATTAGATCATTTTGGCTAATATTCTGTTTGAACAACAGTACCTGTTTGATTAGGGTTTTTCCTTCCTTTGTAATTCCCCAAGCTTGCCTCTGTTAGTTTCATAGGAAATGAGTCTATGAGCAGAAAACCTACATTGATATGTAAATATCATTTTTTGTTAATGCTCAATATTCTTTTCATCTAAATTTCAGAAACTGACTTTAAAAAATCAGTTTCCTTTTATTTGTAGTTATTCTCAATAAAATTTTACCCAGGCTTGGGTGTTTTAATATTTATACCCACTATTTCTAAAAGTCTTATGTAAATAAAGATTGAAATGTGAATTTGAAAAGTCACACTTCTTGATATTTGAACAGACTATAGCTGCATATATCTTCTTTTTCTAATAATATGGCTAGTTTCACTCCTAAGCTTTTAAAATAATAAGACACTATTTTTATATTCTAAAACATCAAAGGTTCAGTGTTAAATAAAAAGCAAATAGTATTTTTAGAAATGCAAGATCCCAGGGAATAGTACTTAACAATAAGTCACCAATGGGCAATAGTTCCAAATTTCAGAAGACTTTATCATATTCGAGGTTCCATTCACAATCACTTGCCATTTGCACATGAGTGTGTCCCTTCCTAGCCTGTAGCTCGTAGGTGACTCAGAGTGGCTCCCTTGGATCCAAGAAAAGCAAAGGTTATATCAGTGGTAGTCTGTGTGCAATTCATAACAGAAGACTCGCATGTGATTCTTAGTGTATTGGGGGGCTTTCCCCCAGTAAGCGCCTTACTATTCTGATTTTAGTCTAGTGCATCTCTGACCTTGAGGGGCTATCAGCTGATCTGATCAGATCTGCTCTGAATTCTCAATAACACTGTCTCAGCTAGATGCCTGCGTTCCTGTGGTTGTTCTATTCCTTATTTTAAATCATTGAGTCATTTCTCACATATGCAAGAACTTTTTCTGTAGACCTTTTCAAACTCATTTTCCAAGTTTTTGTGTCAGTCTCTTCTATTTGATTGCATTCTTGTTCATTGTTGCAGTGGTTTTTATTTTGGGGGTCCCTGAAATGGTTTCTTACAGTTATTGCTATCATGGTTCATTCAACTCATGGTACATGTGCTTGTTTAGGAACCTGTCCTCTTAGCCCTGTACCACCTGTACCATGAGACTGACAATCAGAATGAATACAGGGGAACATGGTTCATAGTGTTTGGGCTGGGCTGTGTGCTCACTGCCTGCACAGTCCAATTCTACAGGTCCAGAAGCAGTGTGGGTAAGGGCTTTCACCAGCAGCCTTCCCTTCCACAAATGCCCCTGAAGGTGAACTGTTGCCAGAGCAGAAGGTGTCCTCGTTGGGTGTTGCCTGAGCTATGGAAATTATGCTAATTCAGATCAATTAAAGAAAACCTAAGAAGGCTACTGATGGGCTCCAAAATAATCAAAAGATTATTATTTCTGCTTATAAGGCAGAAAACTATACTAAGAAAGGACTTAGATGCATATTGAATGGACAGATACTACTATAGTACTGTGTTGTCCAAGTGGCATCTACCCTTGACATTCTGGTGCTGTAGCACTTCAGCACTGGAATCCCTTCATAGGGCGTACTCGTTGCACATGTGTAGGTGCATGCGTGCGTGTGTGTGTGTGTGTGTGTGTGTGTGTGTGTTTGTGTGTGTGTTACTGAGAACTGAACCAGGATCTTTGCACTGAGCTATGTCCTCAGGGTTTTTTTATTTCGAGATATGGTCTCATTAAGTTGCCCAGGCTGGGCTTGAACTCAGAATCCTCCTGCCTCAGCCTCCCAGAGTGCTGGGATTACAGGCATGTGCCACCACTTTGGGATTTTGTTGGTCAGAAAGATTGTCAATTATCTTTTTTTCTCAACTCTGTTCCCCATCTTGTGCTTCTGACTTCTGGGTACATTCAGCCAGCGTTAGGTGCTAGTGGAACACTGCAGGGTGGGGAAGATGGGAAGGCTGGGGCATTTCTCCTTCTCTACAGGTTCTTCCCCTCAATCCTTACTCCAGGAACCCTCCTTCTGCAGGGAGTCCCACTGGTTGGACTGGTGGCAACAGCTGCTGGGCCTTGTAGCATACTGCCTCCTCCCTTTGTCCTTCTTGTCTCTAATAGAATGGTAAAGAGTTGGTCGACCCCTTCCCTTGTGTGGCTTTTCATCTCTCCCATCATTTGTATGATCAAATTCCATGCTAAATTCCTTCTGTTGGAAATATCTTGTGTGATCTGTAATTGTGATGTGCCAACTTGAGTAAGAACCACCTACACATCAGTGAAGCTCTGGGTGTGTCTGTGGGGGATTGACACATAGGCCGCAAACTGAGGAGCAAAGACCTGCGCCACGTGTGGGTGGCATCAGCCAAAAGGCCTGTAGCCTGAACGGAATTCAAAGGACAAGAAGCAAGTCCTCCCTTCTCTTCCTCTTCAGAGCTTCAGTCTTTGCCTTTAACTTTGGAGGTTCATCTCCAGTTCCTTCAGGCTTTCAACACAAACCCTTCAGCTTTCTGACACATATTCACACCAGACTCTGCAGTGAACTGCAGGCCTTGACTGGATCCTCAGGCTCTCCAGTTTGTGAGCAGCCATTTTGTATTCTTCCATCCCTTACTCCATAGACAGCCACTGTAAACCTACTTAGTAAATCTTTTATATAACACACACACACACACACATATATATATATATATACACACACACACATTAAATCTGTTCCTCTAGTATAACCCTAATTTATACACCTGGTTTGGCTTCTGCTTTTGGATTGAGCCTTACATGGGCTAATCAGCTAGTGAATGGACAAATTTTCCTCGGGGATGAAGGGACTGCTATTAAATGTAGGCCTTTGTCATCTACCGTCAAAGCTTAGATCGTTAAGTGCTGGCATCCTAGTTATGAGTCAAACTGGGGCAGGGGAGGTAAGTTAGGCCCTCCTTGTTGCGGTTGCTTTGCTCCTTTCCTGTCTTTTATCAGAATTATTACTCAGACTGGTAGTGAATTGCCGTGTAAGACCCAACAGGCACCCTAGCACTCTGGGAAAATGAGGCCAGAGGATCTCAAGTTCAACCCCACACTGGGCATCTTAGTGACTTAGCAAGACTTCCCTCTCAAAATAAAAAATAGAAAACGACTGGGAATGTAGCTTAGTGCAAAGGCCCCCTGGGTTCAATCCCCAGTACTGGGGAAAAAAAAAAAGCCAACATGGAAATACGATGTTTCTTATGGACCCACCCCACCCACCCCATCGAATTTGGATACCAGCCTATTCTTTAGCATTATCAATTTTTTTCTCATTTAAGTGGAAATACTAAGGGAGTAGTCTTAACCTCTATACTATTCATGTTTGGACATGGACATCCATTGTCTGACAAATGTGTGCGTATGTGTTGTGCATGCTCACTGTGTGTGTATGTGTGGTGTATGTGTTATACATGACGTGCATGTGTGGATTAGCGTAGGTGTGGTTTAGGGCATGAGTGTGGTTTGAGTGCAGGTTTGTGTGCTTTTGTGTGGTGTGTATGTGTGGAGAGAGGCAGGCAGTGGGAGTAGAAACAGAGGGCGGGGGATGGGAGGTGTTTGGTCTAAACCTGTTGTTGGTTCAGCTTTCAGCTTTCCCCTGTGGGTACAGAAAAGAAACCAAGTATGAGTATTTTGATTCTGAATGGGTATCTTTTTTTTTTTTTCTGGCACTCCTTTTTATCTCTGAATGAGTGGCCTTTACAATACTTGTGTCTGTTTTATTTAACTATCTGTAAACCACTTCTTCCATCTAAGTTATCTACAAATGCTGAGCTGAAACAGGAACTGTCCAGATGCTAGTGATTCCTGCCTCCCTCCCACGCTGCAGAGAAATGCTGCCTGCATTTGGTGTAGCAGGACTGAGTGTCAAGCCAGGGGCAGAGGCCAGAGATGAAAATGTAGCTTTCTGACATAGATTAGTAAAGATCAATGAACAGTAGTTCATTCTTTGTGTCTATTTCAGCAACAGCTAGTTCTTGTCAGCCCTTTATTCTTGTGTACTAAGAGCGAAAAACGCAATCAGGAAGGGATCAGCAGGAGTTTCATTGATCATTTTGTAAGAATCAAATTGTGCTCCATGCATTTTCCCTTAGTCCATCACTCTAAGCCCGTCAGTTTCCAGATAAGGAAGATGAAGTCCATGGCATTCAGTGATTGGCCTGCCAGTAGTCCACAGGGAACCAGCGGCTTGAGCTGTCCTTTTGGCTGGCCTGTTTCTTGCAGGAAGTGTGCCAATCTTAGCATCACTCACCACACTAGTGGTGCTAGAACCTGTCACACCCTTTGAGAAGATTGGCAATGATAACATGGGTCTTCATGGACTTCATTCCTAGGCCAGCAAAAAGTTCTTGGCGAAGATACAAGATGATTTATTTAAACTGTGAGAGAATAAGCTGGCCAAGAGAGGAGTTTGGCTATTTAAGTACTGCCAAAGATAAACCCCACAGAAGAGCTGAATAGGCCACTGAAATCGTCAGATCTTGCTTCTGACAGCAGGTGGGTGATTTCTGGAATACAGCTACCAGAAAATGACTTTAAAATATTAGTTGTATTATTTAGGGAATTTCCCAGTTCTAAAGATGCTAAAGGGCTCTAGGTGACTAGAAGAAAACAACAACAACAACAAAAGCCAAAATTTCAATTTAGAGTTTCCTGCAAACTTGTTAGAATGAGCTAATATAGAAGTGTCCCCCTCTTGCTACAGAGAAATAAGATTAAATGCTGAAAGACAAAATGCATAGTTAGCCATACAATAAATGAGGAGAGAAAACACAAGCACAGCAGTAGGTATAAACATGTTCCTTAGTGATTATTACAGGGTCTTAGCCTTTATTTGGGCCCTAGAATGGACCTGAGGCCTGGGGACTGGAATTCCAATATCCAGAGTTATTCTAGCAGATATGGGGTAGCTAGGATTTGGGCCCTTACATAAAGTTCAGATACTTGAAGATCTGACTGCGTTAAAAGGAGATTAGAAATTAAAATAACAAGTAGTAGCTGGGCATGGTGGCACATGCCTGTAATCCCACCTAGCACTTGGGAGGCTTAGGCAGGAGGATAACCAGGAGTTCAAGGCCAGCCTGAACTGCATAATGAGACCCTGTCTCCAGGAAAAAAAAAAAAAAAAAGTCAAATATCAATCAGTGTCCAGGTGTAGGCTTATTCTGTCTCAGCGGTATAGGACAGAAGCCAAAGCATCAACATAAAAGTAGGTCCAGGCCATGTAGTCTTTAAGATTTGGTTAGTGGTAAAAGCAATTATCCTATAAGCATACTTCTACCATTCAGTGCTTACAGGATTTAGAGATAGACAACCTCACTGAGGGTTGTAATTCCAGCAAAAATAGGAGCCACATAATTTTAAAAAAAAAATTTTTTTTTAAAGATAGTAAAATCCAACAAAATGTAACAGAATGAAGTCAATCAAAACAAAGCTGTAGAACTGGTACAGAACTTCTAAGAAAGATACTAGGAAAACAATAGCTACTGTACTATATCTTGTTATTTTCAGAATAGTTGACCTTTCCAACAGGTATAGTAAAAAAAAAAAAAAAAACACTATAAAACCAATAAAAACAGAGTATAAAATAAGGCCAAAAAAAATAATCAGAAAAAAGGAAAACAATGAGAACAATATTGGGCCTCGAAGACAAGACAGAAGAGAATCCCCCATTTGTGCTACACTGCGCACTGTCATCTTCCAAAGAGATGCCCAGGTTGCCAGCCCCAGGTCTGCAAAATGAACAAAACAATACTAGCATCCAGCTGATCTGTGTACCTTAGTTGCTATCAATGTAGCCAGACCGCCAACGAGCAGGTTGCTTTGTCGGGGGGGAGGGGGGCTTTGTCCTTGATTCTTAGCCTACACGCCAGTAGGCGTGGCAGGTGGGGGACGCATGTTTCTCTTCCTGGAGTCCATGCGGGTCGCGCAGGCCCGAGGAAGGCAGTCTTCCCACATAAATCTTATATCATAGGAGAAGTCAGGAAATGTAGCAAACAAGAAAATCTAAATAAGGTCTGAAATAATGATCTGAAGTTTGCCATAAAGTTTTTCACATCTTAAAAAGTCATGAAAGAAGAAATAGAGCCATAATTAAAGAAGGCAATATAAAAAGATTTGGAGGATTTAAACAAATTTCTAGAAAGCAGTGATATAGTCATTGAAGTTAAAACAAAACTCAGATTAGGCATAGTTATATGTAGCGTTAGTGAATTAGAAGATAGTTCTAAGGAGGGAGGGAAAGAGAGAGAGAGAGAAAAGAAAGGTAATTAGGAGTTCTGGGAGAAAGAATAGGGAAGTCCAAGGAAAACCCAGAAGAAAGGGAGAATAGTTGTAAAGGTTGTATCTGAGAATTTTCCAGAATTGAAGAATGGCATGTATACCCAAGCAACTTTGAAGTAGAACAAAGTGACACATCTTCTATCAAATACATTACAAAGTTGCTATAATTACACAATATATTTATTGGCCCAGATACAGAGAAATTGACCAGTGAAACAAATTCGATACCTTTAAACACCAATATATAACAGTTTGAAGGCCTTACAAATCAGTTGGGAATGACAAGATATATAACAAATTATGCTAACACCCTTGGCTAGCCTTTTATGAAGAAAAATAAAATTAGGTCTAACCTTCCACAAAGCTCAATTCTAGGAGTTACAGGGAAGGTTAAAGAACCTAAATATGCCAATGGAAAAGAAAAATAAAAACCTATTATACCTTTAGGAGAAAATGCAGACGATACATACATTAGGATTGCATCACATATCAGAAGCTCTACATCATTGTTTAAGAAGAAACTATAAAGGAGGAAAGGCATTTGCACTGCACACAATACAAAGATCAGTATCTTTGTAAAAATTCAGTGTCCAGTAGACGAATGAACAAAGTATACAAACTGGCAATTCAGAGAAGAAGAAACCCAAATGGCCAATAAATACAAGTAGATGTTCAACCTTACTAGTAATTTAAGAGCCTGCAAATTAAACTGTCAAATTAGCAAAACTAAAAATGTCCAGTAATATATATGGGCAGGGATGTGGATTTCAGAATCTGCTTACTTCCTTGGAGACAGTTTAAATTGACAGTGTCTTGGAGAACAAATACCTAGGGATGTTTTTTGCGGTACCGGGGATCGAAGTCACAACCTTGTGCCTGCCAGGCAGGCGCTTAAGCCACTGAGCCAAACTCCCGGCCCTATTTTTTTCGAGGCAGGGTCATACTATGTAGTGCAGGCCAGCTTTGGTCACGTTGTAGCCCAAGCCGCCCTCGAACTCACAAGGCTCCACCAACCTCAGTCTCCCGAGTGCTGAGATTAAAGGAATGTGCCACCGTGCCCAGCGTTAGCTAGGGCTGTTTTTGGAAGGCTTTCTCATTGACCTAGAACATACAGTTCTATGTCCCAATAGAGGTCCAAGAAAATGTATACAGAATATTTTTTGTAGCATTATTTGTGTAAGAAAAAGCCAGAAACAATTTAAATATTCATTAATAGGGTAACAGATAAATAAATTGAGGTATTTTACTCAATAAAATATTACAGATGGCAGTAAAAATGTATAAAAAGGGAAGTCACAGGAGGATATGTATAGAATGATGCCATTTAGATACAGTTTTAAACATAGAAAATATACATATCTACTAAGATAATAACGTAAGAGTGATAAGCATCAAATTCAGAATACTGAGCTTATTTTTACTGGGAGTAATGACTTGGGATACAGAAGGTATTTCAATGAGATCTGTAGTGTTTTATCTTTTAGATTATGTGATGGTTCATGAGAGTTGTACTGGTACCTGTATCTTTCTAGTCTGGTGGAAGAATTGTGAGTTTGTGGCATGATGTTTCCACTCATAAATGTATGTTGGTGAAATTCAAATACATCAAAGAGGAAAATCTGTAGAGTTTCTAGAGAGAAATGATTGATGGTCCATGAAGGAACAATCATTTGACTGACAACAGACCTCTCATTAGTAATGCTAGGTGCCAGAACACCTTGGAATAACGTCTCTGGAACGTGCAGGGGCCTGCAGCTATGTAAAGCATCTAAGCAGCTGCTCTAGGCCTAGAGCCGGGAGGGCCACTGCAGTGTGGTTATCCCTTCCACCCCCAAATCTAGTTACCAAAAGTGACTCCAGCAGACCAAGAACAATGGGAGGAACTGCGAAAGTTATCAAAAAATTATCCTTCTCAGTGTTTTCCATGTTTAAAGCACTCTGTATGAAAGGACTCTTTAAGTGATTTAGTGTTAGAAAAGAAACTACATTATCTGATCAAAGGAGGAAAAAACAAAACCCAGATAATCATCTTAATAGATGCAAAAATAGCATAGAGTTATTTAAATTATTTTAATAATTTAAAAAAAACAGCAAACCAGAAATAGAAGGGTTTATTCTGGTCAAAGTTAACATACTTTTATAATTAATGGAAGTATTTCTAATGTTGAAGAGAGAAAGACAAGAATGCTTGCTATCACAGCTTCTTCCCTGTGCACTAGGGTTCCTAGCTAGCAACCTAAGGCAAGAAATAAAACATGATATAAGAATTGGCAAGGGAAACAGCCTAAATTGTTTCCAGATGATACTGTTACCTACATAGAATCTCCAAAAAAATCCATAGGTAAACTGCTAGAATTAATATTCGGCAAGGTTTTGAAGAGGAACGTGTAAAGACAGATACACTCTTATGTACTATATCAGGAAAAACCTCATTCACATTTAGGTGAATATAGTCCTTTTATGGACTTCCATATTTCAGCAGGTCTAGTAGAGGTGAATTTTGTGTTTTTACCTAAGAAGTGTTAATTTGTATATCAGTTTGAAGGATAGTTGTGCTGCATACACAGTTCTTTGAGTCTTCCTTTTGGCACTTTGATTAGATCACCTTACTGCCCCTGACTTACATGATTTTCAATGAAAAATCAACTTAATATTATTGTGGATCCTTGTTCGTGATATGTCACTTCTCCTTTTCTGATTTCAAGATTCTTGGCTTTAATTGTATTATGATGTGTCTAGGTATGAAACCCTTTTAGCCTATGCTAGTTGGAGTTCACTGAGTTTCTTGACTATATGAACTATTTTTCAATAAATTTGAAAAGTTTATGGACATTATTCAAGTATTTCTTTGCCCCTGCCTCTCTCTCTTTTCCCTCTTGTTTATGTGTGGATTGGTATATTTCATGGAGTTTCACAGGTGTTTTGGGTTGTGTTCATTTTTCTTCACTCTTTTTCTGTTCCTCAAACTAGATCATCTCAGTTCACTTCAGCTTCACTGGTTCTTTCTTCAGCCTGCATAAGTCTGCTGGTGAATTTTTTTATTTCAGTATTATACTTTTCAACTCTAGATTTTCCACATTTTGTGTATGTTTGATTTCTTCATTGATATACTCCATATCTTTCTCATATTGTCCTTTAGTTCTTTTTTTGTAAGGGGGATGGGTACTGGGAGTTGAACTCAGGACCTTACACTTGTCAGGCAGGTACTTATGCCACTGAACTATATCCTTAGCCCCTGTCCTTTAGTTTTTGTTGTTGTTGTTGTTGTTTTTGTTTTTTGTCTTTTTGAGACAGAGTCTCATTATGCAGTTTAGGCTGGCCTTGAGCTCCTTTTGAAGCCCAGGCTGATCTCAAACTCTCAATGATCCTCCTTCCTCTGCCTCCCGAGTGCTGGGATTACAAGCGTGTGCCACCATGCTTGGCTGTCTTTTAGTTCTTAATCATGGTTTCCTTTAGTTCTTTGAACATAATTAAAGTAACTGATTTAAAGTCTTTGTCTAGTAAGTCCAGTGTCTGAGTTTTCCCTTCTGTTTGCCTCCCCAGATCTGTTGCTTTCTGCCCTGGAGTCTAGCCTGTATGGTCCATATCAGCAGGGTGCTTGAGCTCTCTGACATACTTTGAGTTTAGCGATTGGGGCAGGCAGCAAGAGATTAGAGAGGGAGGGCAGGTAGGGTACTTTATGAGTCCTTTGGTCAATGCCTCTGTTCCTTCCAATAAGCCAGAATTCCATAACATATTTTCCTTGCAGGTTCTGGGGCTGCTTCCTCCTCTCATCCCTTTAGTCTGGTCGTATGCAGTCCTTTGCAACTCCCTTGTACAGCTTTGCAGTAATCCCTTTGTGAATTCTATTGTTACATACCACCTACTTCCCATTGAGGCTAATTAATGCAGAAGGCTGTATGCTCTCTTAGAGTAGTGATTACTTCCAAGAAGAAAAGGAGGAAGATGGGGTAAGTACAAGGCACGTTAAATTTGCATGGGACATACATAAGTATACTTCATTAGCGTAATAGTCATGCAAGTGAAATAAGGTTGATTATCTTAGAAGTCCTAGCTTTCACAGTGGGCCTTTGAAGAAACTCAGCCTTTGTGATAAGACTCTGTTTTATGGGAGCAAAGATGAATCTGCTCTTAAAGATGATTCCTCAGGCAATGTCAGGAATCATAGACATCTCTAGCTCACAAAGGGCTGCTGCTATTATGTCACAATTATTCAAGGACAGGCAGAGAGCTACCTACAAAGCCAGGATTCTGCACATTAATGAAAAATGGTTTTCACAAAAAGGCAAAATGATGCATGCCAAAGTCTTTCTTCCCCCACTATGCACAGGCTGCATTGTAACTAGATTTACTGCAGATGAAAGTATCAGTATGGTGTTTCATGTGACAACCTCAAGTGGAGGGAGGTATGTACCTTTTGGTCCTTCTTGTTCTGCTGATCCCTCAGACAGTAAGATAGAGCCCTGTGAGGCAGTTTTCTATTGTATAAAGCAACATGGAAAATTTCAAAAGGGACATGAGTTGTGACAGCTGAGAGGGGATGGTTACAGCAAGAAGTTGAAGGGACCATAAGAGTGTGTGAAGACTTGTCTCTTGAGAAAATGATGAAAAATAGGTTTTGGAGTTAGAAACAGCTGAACCTAAGTCACTTTTATTTCCAGTATCAGAAGCAAATAAAAACTCCTCAAAAATGTATTTATCTCTTGGTTTGTAAAAACAATACTAGAATTGTATTTTACCACACTGTTGCTTACCAGCTCACACTTCAAGTCTGGCTAAACAGGAAAAAAAGCATTTTATTCATCTATGATAAGGTTTACAGTCAAGGCACAGAGAAGCCTGCTCTTTGCCCAAGTTTGTCAAATCATAGAGCCAGCGCCCAGTCAGTCATCATCAGATGTGCCTGTAGTGTCTGGTATGTGTCATCTGTAAGTCCCAGTGTCCCAGAACGTCAGACCTCTCTGCTCATATAGGTCAGGGACATACCGGGACCCTCTCTGGGTATCACTGTGGGCTGTAGGCTGTGAGAGACAGTGACACACTGGAATGTACAGTGGAGAATGAATAAGGTGACGTGGGGACTTGGCATCTTGTCAGAAAGCAGAGCATAGGAAAGAAGGTTTAAACAAGTAATTTCTGAAAGTTACTCCTTTAGCTCTATCTTCATGTTGATGTGGTTATCTGTCTTGATCCCTAGGTCTTCCCTTTCTGCCTCCAACATGTTTTTCTAATGTACCTCCTCCTGGAACAGGGAGGGAGCAGGAGATATCTCAGTAAAAGCCTTTGTAATTTAAATTTTGTTTGTTTGTGCATAGATCTGTGCGATGGTGATGACAGGGTTGTTGAGGATGAAATTAATTTTAAAAACATTGTCCCTCCTCCCTTGTCTCTCTCCCAAGAGAGCCCCTTGGCTCCTGCCCAGTCCTCTGCTGTAGCACCTCAGAGTGGCTTCCCAAACTCCCGCTGACCTATCCCTACAGCACATGAGTGGCCTCGTGACAGAAGAGTCCTGGCAGAGAAGGCCAGGACCTGTGTGCTCACTCCTCACCTTCTGGAGGCTTGATGTCCACTGGATTATGAATGATCTTAAGAACTACAGGAAAAAAACTTATTTCCTTCCATAAAGGGCAATCTGTTCCTTGTATAATTCAGGGACAATTAGAGAAAGCACTCCTTAAGTAAACTCAGCACCTGTGTTCATCGTGATATGCATTGTCCTCACAGCCCCGGTGAGCCCGACCTTTCACACAGATCCCCCTCCTTGCCCACGTGCTTGCTGCTTGCATCCTAGCTCCTGTCATCACAGGTGGCTTCTCCAGGTCTGGAACATTCTGACTGCATGCTATTCTTACTGCCTGGTACCTTATTCTATTGTGGCCCACCCAAGATACCTCTGTGTCGGGCCTTTCCCAGCCTGCCGTCAGGTTCAGGTGCTCCCTTCCCTTGCTCCTGTAGCACTTTGATCCCCTAAGTGAGCCATCAATGTGAAATGGGTTTGCTGCCACCTATGAGTCCTAGGCAAGACCTGAGTCTCTCTTGTCAGGTGACCAAGGCTCAGGGCTATGTCCACCTTCTGGGAAACACATGTCATTGTGGACTGGACTGTTTTGTCCCCATGCCATCTAGTCTGTCCCACCGTTCTTAGGCCTTCTGCTAGCCCAGGAATCCTGTTGCTGTCCTGAGTAGTCCTTGTGGGCAAGTGTGCCATCCTGCTTCTGCCATGGACCCAGAGCCACACTGCTATGTGCTGGTGTTCGTGGCCACATGGGACAGAGATTTCTAGGTGGTAATGAGACCTCTTACTGCACAGCAGTGTGGTGTGTGACCAACTGGCAGTCCACAGCCATCTGGTTCTATTTCTGCAGGGGAAGGGGAAGTGATGGGAGGGCTGTTTCTGGAGGTGGGGTGTGCAGTGGCCCCTGGTGGTGATTGTTATGAGCCTGGGCTACTTCTAGATATCCCCAGTAAGGAGCAAGCTACACCCCTTGTGTCTTGAATCTGTATTCAGTATTTAGATAGCATTATTTGTAAAACTATTTTATGACTAGGTAAATGTTTTTTAAATTTTTAATTTTAAATATAAATATTCGTATTAATTGTACAGATTAATAAATTTCATTGTGACATTTCCATACATGTGTATATTGGGCTTTAGTCGTATCACCCTGTCTACTGTAAATGATATTTTCATTTTTTTCTTCCTGTAAAAAGGATATAACATTTATTGAGAACACTCTGTGTGCCAGACATTATTGAAAATTCTTTAAATATTGTGATTACAGTGTGCTGTTTAGTAATATATCTAGAAATATATCTTTGCCTCAGAGATTAACACATTGTTTGCAAGTGTCATTTTAAATTCAGTGATTTATGTTGGTGAACAAAGTATGCTCATAGTATATTAATTTGGCCAAGGTAAATTAATTCATATAATGTGCTCTTTTATTTTTATAGGGGCATTTTAACCATACTGAGAATCGTTAGAAGATGGAAATGGGCAAAGGGAAGATTCCAGTTTTGATTGTGACTCCTCAGTGTGACTGCAAATGTAAATCTGTTTCAGATGGGTTTGGGCAGCCACCTGTTCAGATGGCAGCCCAGTGCCCTCTGCTGGGGGTTGTCCTCGCGCTCTGGTGGTACCACCAGCCTCCACATGAGAACCAGGAGAGTCCACGTCACTTCCGAAGAGCCCCCATGTTGTTACGGTTTGCTGCAGCCTCCCTTCAGATGTGTCTTAGCTGAGAGAAAGATCAACTGCATTATTTAAAAGTTAAAAAAATTCTGTATCAACCTTCCTATGAGATTTAGGAACCCTGTGGCTTGTGGAGTCATGTCCAGATGTTGCCATGCTTTTATATTTTCATATTGCTTTATGGATGTATCCTGGACTGCTCACGTACTCTTTTTAATTAAAAGACTTATTTTTATATTATAAAATGCTCTATTATCTTGAAGTGAATTTTACTAAACATTACTGTTCAGTCTGTTCTGTGTCATCCTCCAACTGAAGTTATCAGGGACTGGACCCTTTTATATTAAAATGGAAATTGCTTATTTTCTCTTGAGTTTTCAGCGTTTTGTCTGACTATGAAAATGTGGTATTTTTCCTTCATTTGGAGACTTCCCAAGATCTCATGTTTTATGATAGAGTCCTAAAGAAATCATGGAGTCATAAATTTGATCTCAAGTTCTTTAACCTTCTAATGCTAGAGGAGGGCCCGGGTTCCCTGTGTACTCTGTTTCCATCACAGGGGCCACGTTCCCTGCCATGGATGTCTTCAGCACTGTGGTCTTCCCCACAGTGATCCACAAATGACCATGGTGCACAGACATGGAGGGAGCTCCATACTGGGAAGCTGGGCAGAGAAAGACATGATGTTGGAAGGAAACTAGCACAATGCCCTCTGTTAGAGGGATTCACCAGAATCACTGTGCACACTGCAGTTAACTCCAAATAACATGCCAGCTCTGTGACTTACTTAGAGAGTGCTGACCCATGCTCAAACAACCAAGCTTCAAAAGCAAGAAAGTATTGGAATTTGTAACCTTAAGAAAGCTATAGTTTTCTTTTCAAAATGAGATATACACCTTAATTGTTAAGGGGACAAATCTTTCTTGTACATAAATTCTTCCCTCAAATTTGTGGAGAGAAGTGATGTCCATGTATTTATGGCTGGGTGTTTGGTAATCTCGGCAGCACACAAATCATCCAGCGGGCATCAAACAGTTCCTGGGCATGATCCTGTCCCGTGGAAAATGCCCTGCATTTGAATCCAGCAGACTGAGCTTCGATTTTGTTGCCACCAGATGTCTTGCATGTGACACTGGTGACACAGTTAATTTCTTCGAGCCACCTCCTCCCCATCTGTACAGTGGGCATGGTAGCTGGCAAGCACTGTCACCAGCATTAATGATGAGCACACCCATAGGGGGGCGTTGATCCTCAGTGGTACCTTTTCCCCTCACTGTGCTTTCCCTCCAGATCCAGAGCAGGCCTTCTCTCCTGGGAAGGCAGGTCACAAAAGATGACAACAGTGTGAGCATGATGAAAAGGGTGAATTGAAGCTGGCCAGAATTTGGGAACTAGCAATTTTACCATAAATTTCCAGAGTTCTTCACTTACTAAGAGAATACTGAATAAAGCTTGTCACAGACATCTCAAAGAGATGATAGCGGCATTTTCTCAGTGTTTTCTGTTTAGTCACAAATGCATCATGGTGGGGAGCTTTCTCTGGCACCCCATACTAGCTGCCCATCTTTTCTGGGGCTGTGCACATCTCAGCACCCACCCTAGTCTCACCCTCTTGCCCAGCAGGGATCCACACATGGCTGTGCTGTCCTAGACTGTGGCACAGCCTGGCAGGTTGTCCACTAGCCCAGCAGACCCCAGTCTCTTTGGCACTGGCGACCAGGTTCATGAAAGACTATTTTTCTACAGATGGGGCAGGCAGTGGCAGGGATAGTGGGCAATGGGGAGTATAGTTTCTGGATGATTCAAGGGAGCACTCCAACTAGGTCCCTCAAATGCACAGTAGAGTTTGAACTATGAGAATCTAATATAACCACCGATCTGACAGGAGGTGGAGCTCAGGCAGTGACTTGAGCAATGGGGAATGTCTTAGTTACTTTTCTTGTTGCTGAGACAAAACGCCTGACACCCAAAGTCAAAGGAGGAAAGGTTTATTTCAGCTCACCTATTTCAGTCCATAGTTGACTGGTTCCAAAGCAAGGTGACATGGCAGAGGGGCATCACAGAGTAGAAATAGTCCATGCCAAGCAAGCAGAAGATAGTGCACCAGTGAGAAGAAGTAAGTGGCAGCCTGCCTTCTTTCTTTATATTCCATCCAGGCTACAAACCTTTTGATTGGTGTGACTCATACTCAGGGTGGGGCTTCCACTATCCACACCCAGTATCACACCGTTAATCCACATTCACACACCCTAATCCAGCCACCTTCAAAACTCCCCGCCTATGACCACATAAAGTTTTGGGAGGACAACTAGATACAAACTATAATAGGGAGCAGCTGTAAATACAGGTGATGTTTTGCTGGCTTGCTCGCCACTTCCTTCTGCTGTGTAACCCATTTACTAACAGACCAGGACCAGTCCCTGGTCCAGAGGATAGGGACCCCTACTCCAGCCCACTCTACCTTCCCAGCTGTCACAGATGTCCCCCACTGCTTCCTCCCTTTCCCACCTCTCCAGCCCCAAAGCCATCCCTAGCCATAAGCACACCCTTTCACCCCAGTCCCTCTCCTCCAGCCCCAACAGATGAGAAGTTATGAAGAATATGAACATTTAGGACTGATGTTAAGTGGCCTTTTCATGATTATAAAAGTAATACTTGTTCATTGTAGAAGAACATGGAAAATACAGGAAGGAACACATGCTTATTCATCCAGATGCGCACCACTGACCTGCTGCACGTGGTCTTCCAGAAACCAACCCTTTTTTGGGTTTTAGTCAATGACCTCCCCCATCATCATAAGCAAATGCCATCATAAAGGCAACAGCAGCTTCTGCCTGGTAATAGGCATTGAGACTGCCCTTCTTGGGCAGCCCTGAGTGTGCCTTCTCTCACCAGGCTGTGTAGCAGAAGGGAGCTGTGGAGAGGTCTCTACCTTGGGGAAGATCGGCAAAGGCCAGGTGGGTACACCTGCTCACAGGGCCAAGTCAGCTGTCCTCTGCAGGACCCGTTCTCCCTGCCAGATTGACTTGTCAGCACCACAGGTGCTGAAACAGATTAGCTCATCAGCGAAACCCTCATAGATTTTGCTAAACCGGGTTTTGGCATACCCTGTGATGAGCATGAAATGGGATTATCCCTTTAAAGTGCTTCCTCTTTGTTTTCTTGTCAAAAGAGGAAGAAAAAGATATTTTCTTATACCCTGAGGAAACAGACTAAGCATTATTGTACATATGTCTATTACATAAAATTTCAATTTTCTCTTTATAAACTGCCAACATTTCTTTGTGTAGGGGCTAAAAATATTGAAGCGTACATATCTTCTACTGATTTCACAAAATAAGTATTTAAGCAGTTTCTAAACTAACAAATTATAAGACTTCAGAAAATTCAGAAGCAAGTCAAATTGTTAACAAAACACATATTAACATCATTCAAAATATTTTGCCTCCTTTCAAAATAGTTTATTTCTAAATTTGTTTTTAAAACATTAAAACTTACATTGGAAGTTGATATTTATTAAAGAAAAAAGTTTAAAATTGAAGTATAAATGAAAAACTAATCACTGTCTTAGTTACTTTTCTTGTTACTGAGATAAAATACCCAACACCCATAGTTAAAGGAGGAAAGGTTTATTTGGCTCACAATTTGTAGAAGTTTCAGTTCATAGTTGACTGGCTTCAAAACAGGGTGGCATAGCAGAGAAGCATCACAGAGGAGAAATAGTTCACAGCAGGCAGGCAGGAGACAAGCAGCATTAAGCAACAAGCAACAGCATTGGCCTTCTTTCTGTCCCTTATATTTTATGCAGGCTACCCTAGGCCAGGTAGCACTCAAATCTAGGGTGGGGCACCCTTAATCCTACCCAGAGCTATACCAAATCAATCAATGGACTAATTTAGTAAACAGACATCCTTGATCCCAGCATCACACAGTTAATCCCAGCATCACACATTCTAGATTCATTCACTTCTGAAAAGCCCCTTCTCTGACCCCATGAGATTTTGAAGAGATATCTAGACACAAGCCATAACAGTCATCCATAGTTCACTACTCAAAATTGGCTAATTTTAATTTTTTTTTTTTTTTTTTTTTTTTTTTTTTGGTCTTTTAGAGACAAGGTTGCCCTATGCAGTTTGGGTTGGTACTGAACTCACTTTGTACCCCAGGCTGACCTAAAACTCACAGCAATCCTCCTGCCTCAGCCCACTGAGTGCTGAGATTACAGGTGTACTCCACCACACCCAGCAATGAATTTTTTAAAAGTTTATTACAGTAAAAGACACATTCCCAAGAACAATAAGATAAGTATGTTTGAAGCTAGGGGAAGTATTTTGAAGGAGATTAATGGCAATATCATTTACTGTAATAAAATGTTAAATTTAAATATATACTGTGTTTTTGGATCACTCCTCTTTGATTAGATATTTGTGGCAATTTCTGTCAAATAAAAACATTATGGTGTGTCGTCATCTGGCTAGTCACCAGATGCAGCAACATATAACTTCTGGCTTTTCCCCAAAGTCAAAATGATCGTGCAAGGTAAATGTGTTATATCAATTCAAGACATCGAAGTAGCCAAAACATAACAACTAAAGACATGAAAGAAAACTTCTAGGACTGCTTCAGAAAGTGGCAGGAACAATGGAGTAATGAATGTGTTCAAAGTGGGGGGAATATTTTTAGGGGGAATTAATGTCAATGTGTGTCTTACTATCATAAATTTTAAAAAATTTAAACATTCACCATATTTGCAGATCGTAACTTGTATCCTTAAAAACTTTTTCTGCCTAAACATATATACTCATAACCATAGACTTCACTATTATCGTAAATAAATGTTTTATGTCAGTAAATATATATTAGGGCTGGGGATTTAGCTCAGTGGTGTGAGTGTCTGCCTGGCAAGCACAAGGTTGTGAGTTCGAGCCCTGGGACAAAAAAAAAACAATATATATATATATATATATATATATATATATATAATTATCATTTTAAATGGTCACACAGTATTCCACTGAATGGAAACCCTGAAGTTATCTTACCCAATCCCTTCCTAATGAGCATTTAGGGTTGTATTTATTTATCTGCTTACTTGTTGTTAAAAAAATAGCGCTATAGACACCCTTGCATACATTTTTGTGAGTTCCAGAAGTTGAATTGCCTGAGGGTACATTCTGGTTTTTGGCACTGTGGAAAGATACCAAGAATCCATGCCCTTCCATCAGCATTGAGCAGAGTTAGTCTTTTTTTTTTTTTTCTCAGAGCATTTTGATGTATATGAAAGTAGTTTTGGTTCTTGTTATGGATTGAAAACTAATGGTCAACTTAAACACCAGCTAAACTGAATCACCATGGTGCTGAGTGTTGATGGTCCACCTGAGGAAAGTTGCTAGCATAAAAAGGTGACCTGGAGAGGAAGAGTAGCATTACCAGTTCTCCTAAGTGTTGTTTGGAGCTGCTGGTTCTCCTGGAGGAGTTTGTTATGCAGGCTCCCCTGATATGAACTCTGGCTGTTGTCATCAGAGGAGCTCAGGACCTTGTTGCTGGGAATGGCTACAGTTCACATTGGGGGAGCCTTGGTCCTTACTTTGATCATTGCCTTCTGGCTCCAGAAAGGAAAATGTGTGTTGTTTAATCTCCAGAAGTTTGTCACACTGGCTTCCTGATAGGAACTCGGCTGTTCTCTCTCTCTCTCTCTCTCTCTCTCTCTCTCTCTCTCTCTCTCTCTCTCTCTCTCTCTCTCTCTCTCTCTCTCTCTCTCTCTCTCTCTCTCTCTCTCTCTCTCTCTCTCTCTCTCTCTCTCTCTCTCTCTCTCTCTCTCTCTCCTCTCTCTCAGTACTGGGGATTAAACTCAGGATATTGAACTTGCCAGGCAGAGGCTATGCTGCTGAGCTAAATCCCCAGCCCCCTACTTGGCTGTTATCGTCGGAGGTGCTCAGAACCTCATTGTCACTGACGATGGCTGTGGTACTTTTCAGGGGAGCTTTGGTTCTTTGAGTGTTGCTTCCTGGCTCCAGTGCAGAACCCTCAGCCTGCTGGCACAGATCCTTCACCTCACTGGCACAGACTTTCTAGCTTCACTGGTAGAATAAGGGTCCAATTTCCTTTCCATGTGGATATTCAGTTTTCCCAGTACCACAACCGAAAAGACTAGCCTTTCTATGTTTAATGATCTTGGCACTGTTGTCAAAATTAAGTTGAAAATTGTCTTAGTTATTTTTCTTATAGGTGAGATAAAATACCCGACATCCAAAGTTAAAGGAAGAAAGGTTTGTAGAGGTTTCAGTCCATAATTGACTGGCTCCAAAGCAGAGTGGCACATGGCAAAGGGGAACAGTTCATGATGGTGGAAGACAGCAAAAGCATTGAGAGAGGGAGAGAGACAGAGAGAGACAGAGAGAGAGAGAGCTCTTTCTGTCCCTTATATTGTACCCAGTCTACTGGGATTAGGATGGTACCGATCCAAATCAGTGGACTGATCAGTCACCCACCCTTAATCCCAGCATTGTACTACAAATCAGTCATGCACTCTAGACTCAGCCACCTCTAATGTTGCACAGCATATCTCTGCAGCTTACTCATCTTGATATTTGGTACCCACTGACTTATAACTCTCCACTTCCCTTAACAACTATCACTCTACTCTCTGCTTCTCTGAGCTCAAACTTTGTGAATTCCACATGTGTGTGACAGTGCAGTGTATATCTTCCTGTAACTGGCTTATTGCACTCAGCAATAACATTCTTCAGATTTATCTATGCTGTTGAA
Organism: Dasyprocta punctata; assembly: GCA_004363535.1. Lineage (NCBI taxonomy): Eukaryota > Metazoa > Chordata > Mammalia > Rodentia > Dasyproctidae > Dasyprocta > Dasyprocta punctata. The sequence continues at coordinate 22,489 of RJWM01016736.1, forward strand.
ATGTCAGAATTTTCTCCTTTTTAAAGGATGACTAATATTTCATCATGTGTATATACTGCATTTTCTTTTTTGACTCCTCTTTTCAATGGATATTCAGCTTGTTTCCAAAACTTGGCTATTGGGACCAGTACTCCAACAAATACAGAAGCACATATCTTCAAGATCCTCATTACAACTTTTTCGAATAAACATCCAGAAATAGGATTGGTGGAAATAATAGTTTTTTGTTTGTTTGTTTGTTTTTTGGTTCTGGGGATCAAACTCACAACCTCATGCCTGCCAGGCAGGCACTTCTGCCACTGAGATAAATCCCTAGCCCAGTAGTTCTATTTTTAATTTTTGCAGCAACTTCCATACTGTTTTCAGTAGTGGAAATGCCATTTTGCTTTCCCATCATCAGTGTACAAAAGCTCCTGTTTCTCCATATTCTTACACTTGTTATCTTCTTAATAATATACATCCTACTAGGTGAGAGGAAATGATCTCATCGTGGTTTTGATTTGCACTTCCCTGGTGATTACTGTTTGAGCATCTTTTAATACATCTATTGAAGGTATCATACTTCCTAATTTCAAAATGAATTAGAAAGCTGCTGTACTAAAAATCAGTATGGTACTGGCATAAAGATAGACATATAGACCAGTGGAACAGAACAGAGAGCACAGCAATAAATCCATGCATATACGGTTGTTATGGTTTGTGTCTAGATGTTCCCCCCAAAGCCTCATAGGGCATCACATTATGCCTATAAATAACAGTACCATATTTTACCCTTAAAAATCAGGGAAGAGGGTAGCTCTCATGGGAAGATTTCTTGAGCGATTAATGGTTTTTTTATTCTTGGTACCAGGAATTGAACTCAGGACCTCGCACTTGCCACTGAGCTATATCACAGCATGGCAAGGTTTCTTACTACAAAATTAAAACCAGAAAGCACACTCAGAGGTTGTACCATCCCTCGTTCTTTTCATTTGGGTTCAGTTCTGCTGCTCTGCCATGAGACCCCCATCCCTTGGCAGCTGCTGAAGGCCTTTTCTCCCTCTCCTGGAGCCTGTAGTTCCTCCTACAATGGGTGTTGGGGCAGCATCCTGTGACAGTGGGAGGAGACCCTGACAAAGACGCCTTGTCTTGCCAGATGGTTCCACTTACAGCGTGGTTTCACTGACATGCAGAGTAATTGATAGATGTACTCAGGATCTGTTTTCTGAAAGTTGAGGCTTTAGGGAAGCCTTCGTTGGCTGCTGGGTTCCTTCCAAACTGCATTGAAACCCACGGTAAACCATTTGTCCCCTCAATTCCCATGTTCAAAAGCAAACTCCTAACACAAGCGGGAGTACTCCTGGGAGATCTTTACAAGGCTCTGAGTTTCATTCTGGAAAGCAGCACAGCAGACACAGAGGTGAGAGCCAGGAGATCTGACTAGTCTTAACAGATTAAAAAATTCCTAGAGCAGCTAAACTGTTACTTATTTTCTTGTATGCTTCCCATCTGTTTTAGAAAGTTTAGGTTCCCGAATAACAAAAATCTCAAGACTTTGTCACTACTTCCATATATTTTCTCACAGTTCATATGAATGGTAAGATCATACCCCAGATGTGGTATTTATATTTGGTTGCAAAGATTTCCTATGCAAATAACCTCCACCGGTATTCAACTACGATCAGCAGACAATGTCTGTAAAACATTTTTAGTGTGTTTCTTCTTCTCCTCAAACTTAATGCATGAGTTTTCAAATGCTGTACTAATAATTTTATTTATCCATTAGGCTATTGAGGTTCACAAAAGAGCAAGGAAGATTTGTTGGCCATCCATGCATCCTGGACTAAGCTCTTATGTTAATCCTGTATTTGTATTAAAATAGCTCCTAATATTTGTGATTAGATAAGCATAAAGAAACTCCATGACAATGAGAGATGTAGTGATTCCATTGTGTAATTCAAAGAGCTACTGTTGTGGGGTTGCATGTGCTGGTCCATCTCCCTGCAGTCAGTCTGGGCATCAGACCTGGCTTTCCTGTGGGCCTGGAGAAGGGTAAATAGCACCGGGAATTTCTGGGTGCCAGAGGGCTATTCTCAGCTTTAACAAAACCTTCTCCAGAGATTACCATAGTGGCTAGAGCACCCTGCTGCTGGCTGCATAGACATCCCCATACACACACACACACACACACACACACACACACACACACACAGCTCTTCCCTTAGTGAACTCAGCCTCTGTAAAGCAGTGTGGGTCACTCTGGCTTCCATCTCTTTTGTAAGCTAGTATAGGCCCCACGATGAGGTGCAGAGCTCAAATTGTAGGACCCACAGTGATAGCTGTTACGATCTACTCCTTAAAATAACAAGTACGCCCAAGTGTTAACAGTTCATTGTGGTGAGAAAGTAGATGTTGGTTAGTTACTGACTGTATTTTTCTAATTGTATGTGTGTTTCTTAAAATGTTCTTTTCAAAATTAACTTTGAATGACAGGCAATTTGATGTGACAATACAATCTAAGGCCTGTCTCTGCAGCCAGTCTGGGCTCTGTCTATGCAGTGTCTTACAATTTTGCACACAGCTCAGGGCATCCCCTGAGACAGACACCGTCATGCATTTGGGAGATGACAGACTGACCCTTGACCAAGGGGCTCCAGAATGTTCCAAAATTTTGTTGGATGCTACACACTCTATATTTGAAACAATTTCTTGGAATGTTTTCTTAAATAGGACCTGAAAGCTAACTCATATTTCTTTGTTTATGTGAAATTAATTCCAATGACTTTTATCTTATTTGAGATAAAAAATGTCATGTGTAATTTTTCATTTTTAAAAAAACAACTTACATTTATTTATTTATTTATTGGTTATTTTGAGACAGAGTCTCTCTGTGCAGTTCAGGTTGGCCTTGAACTCACTATGGAGCCAAGTTTGGCCTCGAACTCACAGCAATCCTCCTACTTCAGCCTTCCAAGTGCTGGGATTACAGTCATGTACTAATGTGCTCAGTGAAACAATTTATATTTTAAAACTTTCCTATAAGTGGACTTTATTTTCATCTCCATTCTGCCTTGTAACTATGGTCATGTTTATATTTGAATAATGTAATACTGTATGATGAATCCAGGTCTGGAAGCTCATTCTGTAGAAAAACTAATATGTAAGAAGTGAGTGTTGGGAGAAAGGCTTTATTCAATAGCTGGAGAATGGAGAAATGGGAACTTCGCTTGCAAATCAACTTCTCAGCTCTAGGCAGGTGGAAGCGTTAGAGGTATAGGATAGAAATAATGTGGGACAGAGTTAGGTAATAAAAGGGAAGAAATATTCATGTCTTTTCATGAAATTGGCAGAGATCCACCAGGAATTTGGATGTTACCTCTTTTCCCTCCTTCATGGTCTGCTGAGATGCAAGACAAGTCTAGGTCAAGGTAGGACCTAGTTAGGACAAAACATTTCTCAAATGACCAACGTATCTACATGCAGAGCTGAGTAGGACCTGACCAAAGGTTAAGGCACCAAAGAACAATATGACACGATATGAAGACAGAGTTGCATGTCTTTCCATCCTGTTCCAGTCCCATCACACAGGTGCAGGCTTAAGTGCAGAATCAGTGTTTTCAGTAAAAGCTGACTTCAAGTGCCTGCAAAGTAAACTAGGTGATCTTTATCGTCTTAACCCACACTTCATAGGTTTTATCTGTAGCAAAGCCTCCAAAATTAGTGACTTTTTAGTTAACCAAGAGCAAGTGAAGCTAAAGGATTTATTTATGTTTCTCTATGGTGACAGTAATACACTTCAGATAGTGACAAAATCACTGTTGCCAGGGCCTCCCATTCAGTCATGCTGGCTCTGCCATCAGCCTGCTCAGCCTGGGACCTCTTGTCTACACGGGCCTGAGGCCCTCTCCTCCCTGTGCACACTCCCAGGGGGGCTGCTCTACACTGGCAGTGGTCCTAGCAAGCGTTGTCCTGAGTGCTTTACATATAGAGGTTCCAAGAGCCCCACCCCCACCCCAGGTCTCTGGCAAAGCCATGACCATCACTTTTGGAGATGAGGAACTAAACTGGTGCTAAGTGAGATTTGTAGGGCTTGAGGTGCTGCGCTTGAGTGGAAGCAAAGACAATGTTCTGCTTGGCAGTGGGCCCAGCTCTGAGCAAAGTTCACCAGTACCTAGGAGAATTCTGTGCCTATCTGAGTGGGTTGGAAACTTTTTTGTTTTTGTTTTTTTTGTTTTGTTTTATTTTATTTATTTACTTACTTATTTATTTTTGTGGTACTGGAAATTGAGCCCATGCTAAGCAAGAACTCTACCACTGAGCTACATCCTCAGCCTGTGAACTGATTTTTAATGAGCCCCAGCACTCCGCAAACCACAGCACTCTCAGCAGGCAGGGCCAGCTGAGTGTGGGTGAGGGGCACTGTGTCCTCTCCCGCTTCCTGGCCTTTGCTTGGCTTCCCTTCATGCCTAATCTAGGCAGATCTTGTTTCTGAATCCTTCCCACAGTCTCACTTTCTCTTTTGTGGGTGATGACTTTCTCTTGTAGAATTTCTAGAAACGGGGGTGGGGGTTTCGCTCAGTGGCACAAGCACCTGCCTGGCAAGTGTGAGGTCATGAGTTCGGTCCCCAATACCAAAAAAAAAAAAAGAATCTCTAGAAACATTGAGGGTTAAAACCACCCTGTTTAGCCTCTGGGCAATGATGAGAGATGGCCACTTTGCAAGTGTTGCTGTACTCCCCTTTTTCCTTTTGATTCCTGAGCAAACTGTGCATACAATTTGGTATTTTGAATTTTTCATTTAATCCTTTCAGCATCTCTTATGACTTTCAAAACTGCACTACTTACTTTTGAGAAGCCCTCAAATTCTGAAAACCCATATTCTACCCTGCCAGCAGTGTACTCTCCCTCTGGGATTGGAAGGCACACGTACTGTGTGTTACCCATGAAAAGAGGTATCGGTTTGGTAACAAAACAAAAAAAATATTACTGCCACATCAGTAGCCTTGAATTGGCGACAGTGTAATCTGAAAAGCTTCCCCAGTTTCCCTGCCCGAGGTCACTTCTGAACACCCTCCTGCCTAAGGTCCTACCCTGGACCTATGGGGTTCTGAACTGTCTTCCAGGCGCTAGGTTCGACAAGGGTCACTCCAGCTGCAGGAGAGCTGGTCCTACCTGGAGCTGCCAGCCTACTGCATATCAAGCTTGCTAGGCCCTGGATGGTGCAGCCTCCACCTAGGAACCCAGGATCAGCTTTTCTTGCTCTAAAACAAATAAAGGAGCCATAATGGTGGAAAGTGAGCCCTCATGTCCTGTGCTTTATCATTTACTCTACACCACCACACATGGCACTCCAGTTCCTTCCAGTGTCAGAAGAGGAGTTTGAACCACACCACATTGTTGCGAGACACTTTTACTCTTGATCTTTTCCCTGGGTGACTTTCCCATGGGTTGAAATGAAATGTGTGAGGTGCATTTCTTGAACTTGAGCATGCCGCACCTGATGTTGCCAAGTGAAGTCTAGGCAGGGATTGGCCAGAACACAAGCCAAGCATTATGTCCAACCCTGTCCTTGGTGCTGTCCTCAGAAAACCCCTTATACAGCCAAGTCAGGAATTCCTGGAGGCTCAGGGGCCAGGTATACAGCCTTGCACATTGCAGGGCCTCCAAATCAGGGATGAAATACATTAAGAAAAGGTTCCCTACTCATGAACTTTGAAACAGGGCTTCTAGTCTTGTGTAACCACAGAGCCAGTAAGTGGGCCTTGGAGCTTGAAAATGACTCAGGTCCCTGCAGTCTTCTGCTTCTTTGGGCTCTTGTGAGTCTTAAAACTGCCTCCTGAGTTGGGACCTTGCAGAGCTGCCCCAGAGTCCCAATCAGAGCAAATGGAAGGGGTCATCTTCCTCCCAGTAGCAGGCAGTGAGAACTTAGTGTGTCCATCCAACCCACAACCTAAGTAATAATGGGGTGGATGTGGTGGTACTGGAGGGTGTTGAGCCCGGGAAAAAGGGGTGTCTTCTCCCAACCAATGTATAGCCAGCATGCAGGAGGTCCCAATACCAGCTCTACCCCTGACAATGGCAGGTAGAGCCAGGAAGAAACATGCCAGGCCGTCCTTTGCCTAGTCCCATCTTAGATATCATGGGTGCAGACCAGCTGACATCAAGCCATATCTGTGATGATCCACAGAAGCAGAGGTAGGAAATGCTGCAAACTCTTACTGAAGGAGGAAAATAACTGGCCAAAACCTAGGCTGGCAGACTAAGCACTCAGTTTATCTCTAGGCTTCCAAGACACAAACGGAAAAGATCTAATGTATAACTCAATGGCCTAAGAACAGGAAGCACACAAGTTCTCTGGGAGAAACCATGCTATACTAGAGAAAAGTTAGAGAAAATCCTTACAGTGGCTATTTAGGTAAATGACACTGATGAAAGATGGAGATAGGTGAACATCCTTGGCTTGGGCCTCTTTATGGCCTTGGAGGCCGAGGCCGTATGTCAGCAAGTAAGTACGGAAAACATCTCAAGGGAAGAGGCTGACAAGGCCAGGTATCACTGATCTCCCTCTATCTCTATCATTCAACTCACCAGCTTTGTCAAGGTCTACCTATCTCTGCAACAAGTCTTGAAAAGCCTGGAGTACAGGGTCCTGAGCAGCCTAGTGAAGAAAGAAGCTTCAGGTTGAGAGTTGTGGGCGCCAACAGGGCATTAAGGCAGCCTCAGGAGGACCAAGGCCTGCCCATGGTCCAGCTGCTTCCCTATCAAGCACCCATCCCTCTCCATGACTTGCAGAGTCCCTCTGATGACCAGGCAACGGCAACAGTGTGAACGAAATGGTATTTACTGAGCACTTACTTCTCATGAGCAGCTGATACTCCAGCAGCACTTTACTCTGATGAATGCTTCATTCTCACCACAATGCAATGGGATCCCTCCCAGTCTTGTCCCCACTTCAGGATGAGAACACAAAGCCCAGAGGATTTGAAGGTCGCACAATGGTATGAGTGACTGCTCTCAGAACCCACCTGGTATCAGCAGGAATCTAGGGCAAACTCAGAGCCTTGGTGTGACAGCCAGGTGACCCCTGTGGATGGAAAACACGCCTGTTCCCTGCAGGCACCTGGACAAAACAAACATGTATGCCTTTCCTTGCCACCGAGTATGTGTATTGTCTGTCAGTTACAACCCAGAGCAATAAAAATTGAGCATATAAGGGGATGCACACATACCTGAGAGGGGGATTCAACTGCACAGCTCCCCACCCTGCATACAGGGGAAAGGGCTTCCTTCTGGGAGATGTAACTGGCACTCATGGAGTGATCATAGGCCCCATGCACTGTGCAGCTGCACTGACCGAACCTCCCGTTGGCTGTGTGCAGCAGGTGACCAAGCCTACAGCAGGTTCGGCTGCCGCGGGCCTGAGCACCTCAAAACCGTCCGCCCAGCTGCAGCAGGGGGTGGCTAGAAGCAGTGCCACTGCCACCGTGACTCACAGGGAGATGGCAGCTTTACATATTTAAGAGGAGCATGGCCGGCTTCCTATCTGAAGTATGTTTCCCTGGAGAGACCACCACCATTTGATCTATTTTTGATTAAAATGTAAAAATTAAAAATTAAATCAAATGGTGGTATAACTCCTTGGGGAAAACACACTTCCGTTATGAAGTATTCCCTACAGTAACCTTGAGACTCTTACGGCAGCATTGTCTCATCTGTAGGTGGTCTTTTTATGTCACACATAATTAAAATGAATTGCAGTGAGATCCACCAAGTGACTGCCTTCAGTGTACCGACCTGTGGCTGGCACTTCTGGAGCGGGTCCCGAGAGAGTCGGTATTGGAGGTGAGAGGCAGGACAGGTGGAGCTGTCCCATCTGCAGGGAACCTAAGGGTGTGCTGGCCCAAGGGAGGAAGGAGCACCTCCTCTGCCCACACCTCAGGTAACTTCATCGAACAACCAGTTCCAGCCCAGAAACCAAAGCAGATGTAACACGATCTCCTAGCAAACTGCTTTCCAAATTCTAATCTATAGCCTTTATGTACCTAACCACTCTCGGCCTCAGATTGGAGGAGACTGCTTGGTAGTATTGCAGGCCCAAGCAAAATTTGAAGAGACACACCTTCCCCCCCGGATTTGTGTCCATGGTTTCCCACCCTGTGGGCTAGATGTGGACATTTTTTTATTGGTATGTTTCCAATACATAATGATTGCATTCCTCCTAGGGAACTGGTGCATATATATATATATCACGTCTTATGGACATGACTTTCTGAGCCATGACTTCATGGCCAGTTGTGTGGTGTGACTAGCCATGTGGTGGCTGCCTGACAGTTTCTTGGCTCCATTTATGTTTTGAAACTTCTACTTCAAATGACAATGCCAGAGGGAGAAAATACTTCTGAAATAAAAGTCTGAGTGTGGCTACTTAAAGCCCCTGCTGAGGTTTTCAAGTGAATGTATGTATAGGGAGGTAGGGGTACAAGGGGCCCCAGAAATGTAGGAGCTGTGCTGGAGGAGTTGAGCTGTTACTCTCCCTGTCTGTGCCACACACAGGTGGGTATGGACAGTTAGGGTTCTACCATTTTAATTACACTAATGTCAGTCTAGAGATATCTGATGTCTGCATAATTTTCCTTTTTTGTTTCTGGAGGTTTTTCTAGCAGGGCCTGGTCCTTTTGAACCTCCTGGGTATGGTAAGTAGGCCTCCACAGAACCTGCAGCCAAGAGGGAAGCACCATGATAGCCCAGTGCCTGGAAAATGTTAACCCAGAGCCAGTGGCCACCTGGTGGCCTGTAGGAAAAAGCCATTCAGAATCCCCAAGGGTCAGGCCAGGACTGAGGACCAGCTGTTCTTGCTATCCAGGAAAATCAAATCTACTCCAGAACCTTCTCAGGGATTCCACGATGTCTTGGTGGCCCCCTGGAGGCCGGTAAGGAGAAGGACAGGAGGATCAGGACTGGAGGGGTGGGTCCACAGGACAGCAGAACAAATCAATCCTTGAGGAGGTGGCACTGGGAAGATTAGCCACAGGCCAGTGGTGAGTGGGCTGAGCTCCACCCTCAGCTTTCACTTCGTTGAATGCAGACCTTGCTTGCCCTCTGCACTGTACAGACAGCTTGATATTTCTGTTGGTAGCACTGTCTTTGCTGTCTGCACCTAGAAGGCCCTGCCTGTGGTACAGAGGTGGCCAAAGTCACATCCTCAGAGGGAATTTGTGATTTCTAAGGTTGCCAAGTGGTTAGCGGCAAAGCTGGATCCAGCCCTGGGCATCTGGTTCAAGACAGTCTCTTGATTATGCTAGCAACATTCATATGCCTCTTCTATTCAGAAGCCAAATTGGATTTGAAGAGTCATTTCTCTGTATTTGCCTGTGGGCAGCTGGGTGCAATCTGAAACCATCCCCACACATACACACACCAGTCTTTTCCCGGCCTCAACAGGAGCCCAGTGCTAGCTAAGCTGCCACAAAATCCTTTCTGTCTTCTGAGCCTGCTCAAGGTCCTCAAGCATTGCCTGGCCAGGCTACCCGGCAGATAGAAATGGAAGGAAGGCAGGAAAGAGAAGGAAAGAAAGCCAGAGACTGAGGGAAAGCACAGGGCATTGGATGGAGGTGTTGTCATAGGCTGCAGCCTTCTTTCCAGCTCTGGAAAACGCTACTCCACAGTCTCCCTCTAGCCACATTCGTCTGGAATTTCTGTGTCACTGGGAATTTCATGCCCACTGGCAGCGGGTAGCCTGATTCTGAGCTCAGTTCTCAGCGTGGCACACCACCCAGGGTAACCTGTCCTCTAAGGCCTTGACCTTCTCACACGAAGTCTCCTCTTGCTGCAGCCTGCACTGATGGCTCCCCAGAAGGTGTTCACCACCCTAACCCATAGCATTCTTCATCTAGGTGTGGTATCATACTGGAAAACAGATGGCTCTGTGCTGTGTGGAAGTTCTCTCTCCCACTCTCCCATCTATTTCCCCTGCCCAGACTCCAAGGTACCCAGACTAAGTCCCAATCAAATTCATAAGCAATTAAAAATTCATCCATTGCAAGCAGGTGCTGCTCGTGAGAGGCCAAGCTCCTTGGGCCTCTGTTTTGGTTCAACCCTAGGATGATTGGCATCCCTAACTGTCCACAGGTAGCTGTAGGGTACCCTCTAGAGCAGAGATGTGGAGACAAAGCAATTCTGGAAGACCAAGCCATTGTAGGGAGCATGTTGAGGCCTCAGGCCAATGACCAGCTCTCCGCTCAGTGCCTTCAGAGAGCATGCCTAGCTCAGCAGGTGGCCAGTTTGGGGCATGCCATGGGTGTGTCTGCCAACCTGCCCATTGGTCTTGGCATGTTGTTGGGAGTGAAAGAAAGGAGCCAGAAGCTGACAAAGTTGTTCAGGAGGGACTTTTTATTTTTGGTGGTACTGGGGATTAAACCCAGGGACTTCATAAGGAGCTACATCCACTACAGAGTCTTGCTAAATCACTAAGTTGCCCAGGTTTGGTTTGAACTTGTGATCCTCCTGCCTCAGCCTCCCAGAGTACTGGGATTACAGGTGTGAGTTATCATGCCTGGTTGGATAGACTTTCTGATACAGCCCTGTCTTCGTTACTTTTTGCTTGTTGTCGAGACAAAATACCTGACGCCCAAAGTTAGGGAAGGAAAGGTTTATTTCTTACAGTTTTTTGGGAGTTTTAGTCCACACTTAGTTGGCTCCAAGGCAGCATGGCGTGGCAGGGCTGCCATTCATGGCGGCTGCAAGCAGCAAGCACACTGGCGAGAGAGAAGGTGGAAGTGCAAGAGGAAGACCCGCCTTCCCTTACACTGTATGTCGACTCCAACCCTGGGCAGGTGCAGTACTCACATTGCCAATCCCTGAGCCAGACTCAGCCCCATCAAAAGTATATGAAGACTTGGGGGTACATAGTACCACCTAATCCAAGCCCTGAGCAGAGCCACTGAGTAACACTGAGAGCTGAGTGAGACAGGTGGACTGGGGGCTTCTTTTACCACACAGAAGACCAACCCACCTTGGTAATAGGCATCTAAAAATTTTTCAGTGGGTTATGGCTACATTTGGGAGGAGTTTTAGAGTTCACATGTCTTTATCTCACCAGATGATAGCCCTTCTAATTATTTTAATACTTTAACAAATTGATTCTCTTAGATTTTTCTAACAATGCCAATATGGATATGTAAATTTTGATAATATATTCTGTTTGAAGTAGACCAACTCTTTAAATTCTCTCACTCAAAAAGAAAGTTTGCTATGGATAGGTGTTATGGAAAATTCAAACACTCTCAAGAGTAGAGAGACTAGTTTTTGTTTGTTTTGTTTTTCTTCGCTCAAATAAAAAAAGAAGAGTAGAGAGACTAGGAGAGTGAAGCACAACGTATACCTCACCCAGTCACAGCATGAATCTGTTTTGCCAGCCTCATTTGCTCTCTTTACTAGGAGTCTTTTTCCTTCAGTGCATTAAGGAAAATCCATGACATTGTTTTAATTCATCCTTAAATACTTTAGAATGTGTTTTTACGGGTAAGGATGTTTTGACATAACTTACATATTGTTATACTATCAATAGCTCCTTAGTATAATCCAACATCCAGTTCACGTTCTGTTTTCCTCCAAGTGATGCCATCTGTCTGCCCTCTTTCCTGGAATTTCCTTCCCTGCTCTTATTTTGTTTCCCAGCTTCTCATGTGGGCTGCTGGTGGACTTTAGGAAGCGTTGGTTGGAATGAGGCAACAGCACTCAGCTTTGAGCAGCTATAGGTCTGAGAACTGAGAAGCAGATACAAAGTGAACAGCAAAGAATAGATTTCAAGTGCCTGCCATTCAGCAGCAGGATGGAGGCCAAGAGAAGAGAGTAGAGGGGTCGGTGCTGAAAGAGGCTTCATCCAGGGGCTTGGCCTGAGGGCCTAGGCAGCATGGTGGAGCTTCAGAACTCTGACTCCAGCATGCTGGCTCAACTGTCCAAGTCCAAGTTGATTTTATAAAACAGGTGATGACATCAATCACAGTTTCTTCTGAAAAAATGAGTTAAAGGAACTTACCTACATTTATTTTGCCATCCACAAACTCTTCTAAGAATGTAAATTTGATCAAATTAGGAGATTGTTTTTTCATTTTCTAATATATCTCCTTAGGTGCTCTTCACTATATACAAAATGTCCTAAGGTAGTTGACATTTGCAAAATGATCTTCCACCTGTATGACAGGTCACACAATAGTTCCAAACCCAGGAAGTGGTAGCTACTCTCATGCAGGATAACAGATCTTCAATTTTCCTATTTCTAGCCCACAGCACTAGTCCTAGGGATGTGCATATGAATGTGCACACATAGTGTATGCATGTGTGTACACATATGACTGCACGAGTGTGCACACATGTGTGCGCGCACCAGTATACATGTATGTGTGTAAGCATATGTGCATCTGTGATTATGTGTATGTGTGTAACATGTATGAGTGTGCCCAAGGGGGGATGTGTATATACGTGTGCGTGCTTGAAGAACCTATTAAAATAATAAATAAGTTCCTGTAACTTTGTTCATTTATATAACCTAGAGATCTTTCCTGTGGACACAGCTTATCGGGATGAGTCAGTATTATACTGAATAGATGAACAGTAATTTACATACCTGGTATCCTCTTGATAGGCATTTGGGTTGCTCTCAAATTTTTGCTACAGCAAAATATGCTAAAACTCATAAGTTAAAATATAAATCAAATGTATAAAAAATCATTTTACTATCAAGTTGGCAAAAATATTTTAAGTATGTTACTGAAGATGCTGGAAAATAGACACTCAGCACCACTGGTAACAATGAAGAAAGTGCTTCAACTGCTTTGGAAGCTGATTTGGCAAAATCTATTAAAATATTTGATATGCACCTTCTGACTGTGCATTCATTACTCTCCCAAGTAGTGATTCTGTGTTTGGAGCTTTCCCAGAGCCATCTTCTGAGCCTTGTTTCCCAGACCTATTGAAGGGACCACAGTTTTCTTCCCCTTCTGGGGTTAAGCTGGCAATAACCATTAGCATCCTTAAAGGTTTAAGTTTGTGGAAACCACCTGCACTATGAAGCCAGAGCATCCATACTGAGGTGCTTGCTGGTTTGCATTTTATCTGTGGGAGGATGTCAGTTTAGGAATCTGGCCTCAGTAAAAGTAGAACAAATCTCACTGAATCTGCCCTTGGGAGAAAGGAAAGCAGTGATAAAGCTAAGATGGTGCCACATCTGCCACCCACCTATTGAGATCTGCTGAGGTCCGCGTGTGGTGGTAGAGTCCTCTGTGTGACCAAAGCATCCCTTTGCATGCTGCCTCATGCTCAAGGACACTTTTCTGAGCAAGGAGGCCAGCGTTACTTCTTGAAGCTCGACGGCTCTTGGAGCCCTTTGCCCCTACTGTGGTGGGCTCTTCTCCTATTCTGTTAAGTAAGGCACTGTACCATCCAGAGGCAGGCAGGGTGGAGTAGGGCAGGGGAGAATCACGGAATACTTATTCCAATATAGAGGAAGGAGTTGATGCCAATATTCAGAGTCCATGAACAGAATAACCCACGCTCTGAGCTGTTTAGCAAAAGGAATCTTGCTGTGACTCTCTTTGGAGAGACTGAAGTACACCAGGAAAGACTCGCCACGCCAGACTGGGGATCAGAGTCCTCTGTCCTCGTAGGGGGACAAACAGACATTATGCTACAGTCCTGCAATCTCTTTCTGGACTGGCTGATGACAGGCTTGCTGGAATGGAGTCCTTTAACCCAATAGGGACTGGGAACTTGGGCCATGAACCCCAACCTCCTCACTGAACTCAAAGTTTCTGGGCCAGCTCCCAGTATTTTTCATTGATAAGTGGTCCCTCATGTTCACCCATGAAAGTGAACACAACAAGAGACAATCTGTTGGGCCTTTACAATCTATGATGCAAGAAACTGGAGTTTCCAGAACTCCTACTGCTGACTTTCAGACAAGCTTCATCTCATCCCCAAAACCATACAGTGTGGCGCAATTTGCTCCATCTGTAAGTGAATTATGTCCATTGGCTCATTGGAGACAGCACGTCCATCACTGGCACCCACAGTGCTTTTCTGAGAGGGCTCCAGAGCACCTTGGGGTGAGTCATGGACCCAAACAAAAAACACTTCCTGCAGGTAGAAGTCATCCTTGTTGTCTGCAGAGTACAGACAAGGAAACGGACTGGGCTGCCTTGCAGAGTGTGATGGTGAATTTTATGTGTCAGCTTGACAGAACTGCTGATCATTTTGGGGAGTGTAGGGGTGTTTCTGGAAAAGATTTAAGTCAGTGGGCTAATTCATCTTCACCAAAACAGGTAGGCATCCTCTAATTGACTGAGGGCCTGATTAGAGCAAAGGGTGGAGGGGGGACAGATTTGTTCTCTGTTTAAACAAAGGCTTCCACCTTCTCTTCTCTAAGTCATTGCTACTCCTGGTCTTCTGCCTTTTGACCCAGATTAAGGCTCATACATGCCCCATCCCCAGTTCTCAATCCATAGGGCTTGGACAGGAACTATACCACCCATGTTCTTGGGCCTCTAGCTGTCAGATGGCAGATCGTGGGGTTTCTCAGTCCCCATAATCATGAGAACCAACTCCTGTCTTTCTCTGTGTCTGTAAATCTTTTGGTTCTCTTTCTCCAGAGAGGTAACCCTGGAAGCAGAGAATATCAAGATCCTGGGCCTATGCCTCATTCCTGGCTGTTATGGTGGCAAATTGCCCCACTTTGTCTGAAATGGAGGGTTTTCTGGGGAGATGTGGAACATTCACTGCAAATGCCAGAGTGTCTCGGGGAAACCAGGGTGAGTCGGTCATTTTACATTGTCTCTTCAAGCCCCTTGCTGACAGCTGAGGCCCTCCCCTGAGATTTGAGCCCACCAGTTCATCACTGTTGTCTGGTTACCCTTTCTGCCTTCTCCCTCTTCAGTCTAATAAGAAAGAACCCACACAATCATTTCATAATACTTGTCCTCTGTGCCTCACTGAAATGGGTAGGGGCAGGATCCATGGATAAAATTCAAGAGGTAGTGCAGTTCCAAGTTTATTGGCTGGATAACTGAAAGCCAGTGCAACTGCCAGGCATCACTCTACTCAGCTGGGATGGGGGTAGGAAGGAGCTTGGGAAGCAAGCAGCCACCCTCTTGGTAGCTCTGCCCACACCTCTCCATCCACCCTGGGGGTGCCTTTCCATTTCATCATTTAAAATGAGCAAACACCAATTAAGAAAATAATCCCCCAAATCGTTTCCCTCCAAGGCTTTGAGCCTATATCCAGAATAAGTCTTAGAAATAGATGTCAACGCAGACTTAGAAAGACCATAACATGGCTGATGGGGACCACCCTGGTCCACACAGACAGCATGCAGGAGCTGGTTGGCTACTGAGACAGATGCTCCCAGATGAAATAAAACACAAGGGAGGGACAGAGATATAGCTCAGTGACACAAGCATCTGCCTGGCAAGTGCAAGGTGCTGAGTTTGATTCCTGGTACAAACACACACACACACACACACACACACACACACACAATGGAGAGGTTGTAGCAAGGATCAAAAGCTGAGGATACATTTTCCTGGACAGCAACCTGTCTTCACTCATTAACATATTTCTCTTCCAGTGAACAACAGGTGGCTGAAGAGCCATGCCTTCTAAACAAATGGCAAGTTCTGAATGGGAAACTTTTGTCAGTGGCTGGACCCCTCTCCCAGGACCACCTGTCACCACTGGCCCTGCCACCACAGGATCCACTCCTATCTCTCTGCCTGCACCTGCTGGAAGACACTGACGCATATTTCTCCCTGTCATGAAAGAATTAAAGACAACATCTTAGGTAGGAAGCAATTGTGGAGGGTGGAAGTTTCTGGCCAGGCAAATAAATTGGATTTAAGTATATTACAGTCATAATCTTTTCTGCCCCTCTCCAGACGGTCTCTGTACATGGAAAAATGAGAATGTATTCGCAGAAAGCTTGACCTGAGGGAGAAGCCTGCCGGAATCTGGATTTTCAATAACATAAGACAATAAAGCTTAGACTTCTAACCTGCCGCAATATAGTAAAAGTATAAAGAGCTTAGCTGCTAATAAAAGGGAAGGGTCTTCCCTCATATTTGAAGATCTGGACCCCCCAAAAGGACACTTCATAAAGATCATAACGGGTTAGCTGGGATCATGCAGACACGAGGCCCCTTGTTGACCGATTGTCTGACAGTTGTCACCTACAGGTCCGATATTAATAAGTCCCGTGTTGATTTCCTTGGGGTATTTTTGTCCCTATAATTGCACATCGCCTGTTGTGACTCTACCCTTGGCTATACAGCTGAGTTACAGTTACAGATGCCAAGAGGCACATGTACCCCTCTTTTCTTCCCAGGGTGTGTACACCTTGTAGAGGGCATCTCCCTTATGGGGTGGCATGACTGAGGACAAAGCTAGTTGCCTCTCCCTGGAACTGGAGCCCCTGGTCCCCTAACAACACAGGGAGCTGTGAAAGGCAGGGTGGTGAGTGATCCTTCTCTAAACTTGTTTGTTGATCGAATACGTTATCAGGGGTTAATGGGTTCACAGGTTGTTCTCCAGTGTGACTGAGGCAAATAGTGGCTGAATACAGCTGGGAGAAAGTAGCAGGACTCAGTTAAAATGTCCCTTGACATGTAAATAAATGCCACTGAGCCAGCAGACTGGTACTGGAGATTTTAATGTCATGCAGCCTTTCTGCCTGTCTACCCCTTCAGTGTACAGAGGGCATTGCCCTGTCCCTAAGGCTCCTGCAGCCTCAAAAGCCTGACCGCACAGTAGGCAGCTGCCTCTCATATCTCACCAAGACTTTTGGTGGCTCCAAGGACACTCTTCGATATCATCAGCTTATTAACATGGCATAGAGGGCAAACTTTCCAAAATCCAGTTCTGCTCATTCCAGGCGTTGACTAATCTCTTCACCCTGGAAGAGCTGTTTTCACTCCACATGAGACACAGTCTCTAGAGGCTGTCATTTCCAACGGGGTCTCAGTGGGGAAGGGTGAGCTGTGGATATGGGTATGAGTACATCAGGGCAAGACAAGCCACACTTTGCAGACCCTGCTGGGCCCCACGTGGGGTCCACTGGAAAGGAAGCAGTATGGGACCTGTGCATATAAATGGACTGTGTGCCTGGTTTGCTGCTACATCACTTTTGGGGACACACTCTGTAGCGGTCATAACTGTAACAGAGCCACATAGGCATCTCTCTTTGGTTGTTAAATACCAACCCTTGAATCATAGGATGCTCTTGAGAGCCACACAGCTATGCAGCATCTGATAGGGGTTGGGAGGGTGCTGTTCCTCTCAGGGTGCTTAGAATGCTCCAGGCCCTTGGTCTTGGAAGGCCTGAGAGGGAGCTGCCTGCCTTGGGGTCAGGTTTTTGGGGCTGCAGGAGCCTTAGACACACCAGGGGACTGTCTGCTCCTCCAGATGCCAGAAGGACTGTCCTGACTAGTACTTATCATCATTCTATACAGGAGATTCTGAGGTCCACAACCATTTTAAAAGACTAGAGTTCAAGACCCCAGTTGGATTCCCACTGTGGGCAGTGGGTACTCAGCCATGCCACTCACTATCTCTGTGCCTGCATCTTCCTGAGCCTCAGTTTCCTTAGCAGATCAAAAGAGAAACATGGGAACACTATGAATCAGACTGTGTTCCTGAAACTCATATGTGGAAGTTTTAATCTCAAGTGGGACTATACTTGGAGACAGAGACTAAGAGTGAGTAATTAGAGTCCAGTGAGGTCATAAGCTTGGAGTGTTGATTTGACAGGATTATGTCCTGACAAGAGATGCCAGAGTACTTGCTTTCCTTCTCTCTCCCTGATACGAAGACACAGTGAGAAGATTTCAAGTCAGGAAGGGAGTCTTCACTGAACCTAACCCTGCTGGTATAGACTCCCAGTCTCCAGGAAGTGGGGGACCATAAGTTTAAGTTGTCCAGTGTGTGGCATTGTTATGACAGCCTGAACAGATAAAGGTGGGAGGTAAGTCAATCGAGTTAACCTAAAACAAAAATAGAGTTAGTCCTGCATTACAAAGTGCCAACTATCCCGGAAGAAACACTCAGTTTGTGATAATGTAGTCACTTTCTCCCAACCATCCCGGTGTGGTTTGGGATCATTCCCATATCTGCAAAACGAATGTCATGATAGCTGCCACCCTGTATAGTGGGGAACTTAAAGTGGAACAAGACACATTGAGCCTCACCCAGACAGCAAGAGGCAAGATTTATGGGGCTTGCTGCCAGTATTTCCACAACACAGGGATCCCAAGGCAGCTTCTTTCCTTTGCAGCCTGTCTAAGGGAGATCTGTGAGCTCAGTTGTGTCTCCCATGTTGGAGTTCTAGGCAGATTGTGACTATTTGGAGATGGGATTTTAAAGAGTAATAAAGGTTGAAAGAGGTCATTGGGATAGGCCCCAATTTACTACAGTTGGTATCTTCATAAGAAGAAATTAGGACACATACAACACATACCAAACAATACCTGTGTGAAGATACAGAAGGATGGCATCTGCAAGCCAAGAAGAGAGGTCTCAGAGGAAACCAAACCCACCTGCACCTTCATCTGGATGTCCAGCCTACAGACTGTGCAAAATGTTTTTCTTAGTTAACCATGGCATTGTTATGGTTGCTCAGTGAGACGCACACAGGCAGGTTTGACTACAACATTCCCTCTACCCTCAGCCTAGAGTTGGATCTTCATTCCTCAACCTCTTCTGCTGGCTTTTCTCCCTGTAACTAAGTCACTTCTTACAGGCCTTCTACCTTTGGGACAGGTGACAAAACACCCAAGAGTGAGAAGCAAGCATATGAGATATGGGTAAGTTGACTGGAACTGAATGCTTTGCAAATAAAAACTACAAATGCTGGATAAAAAGTAAAAAAGAAACTCTACCCCATGATCAGTCTGACCTTTGAACCATGTGTATCTTTAGGCAGACTCAGAGCAGCTTAGCTAAGGATAAGAGATCTGAACTGTGATTCAAGATGGTATTAAAAGGACTAAGTTTGCAATTCAATCTAACACGATAACTGCTCCCAAAAACAGTCAGCATTCTATGCATGATTAGAACACAATCCAGATTCTCCACATTGTGCAGTATTCAATAACCTCTATAACTATTTAATAAACCTCTTTAATATAATATACCTCTAAAGACTTCTGATAGATGAAAAGCCAGGTGACCTAGTTTCAAAGAAAAGTTGACCAACCAAGAATAACACTGAGACAACTTAGACTCTGAGATGAGAAAAGAAGAATTTTATCCAATAAAAGAATTTATGCTGTAAAAAAGATTTAAAATCTTAACTAAGAAAGAGAAACTAGTAACTGGCATGGACTCCAGGAAGAGAAAGAAATGTGCCTCCCAAGAACCAGCCATATTGGGCCAGGAAGTTTCCAACCAGAAGACAATTAGCCTGCCTTCCTGGTGAGTGTGCACGACTGGCGCTGACTCCAGGAAGAGAAAGATCTGTGCCTCCTGTAGGCCTACCAATGTGTGGGCTAAGAATCAAGGACACCCTCCTCCCCCAGGCCCCATAAGCAACCTGCTGTTTCAGAGGACTGCCTAAGTTGATAGCAACCACGGTACATAAAGCAACTAAATTCTTGTATTGTTTGGTTGATTTTGCAGGTTTGGGGCCAGTACTCTGAGCATCTCTTGGGAAGATGACAGTATGCAATGTAGCAAATATGGGGGATTCCCTTCTGTTTTGTCTTCAAAGACCAATATTGTTCTCATTGTTTTGCTTTATTCTGGTTAGTATTTTTTTGCTGTATTTCATATTCTGTTTTTATTGGTTTTATTTTATTTTGTTTTTGGTTTGATTTTACTATACCTGATGGAATGGTCAACTATTCTGAAAGTAACAAGATATACTATAGTAGCTATTGTTTTCCTAGTATCTTGCTTTGAAGTTCTGTACCAGTTCTACTGCTTTCTTTTGATTGACTTTGTTATGTTATGTTTTGTTGGATTTTACTATCTTTAAAATAAAAACAGAAAGAAATAGAAACTAAAAATAAGAACAAAATGGAACTTCTAGAACTGAAAAAAGCAGTATCTGAAATTAAAATCTCACAGGTTTGACTTACTAAGCAGAATGGAGATAACGGGAAAAGTCCATGAACTTGAGTACAGATAAATATACAATCTGGGGCAGAGAAAGAAACAATTGAAAAATAATAAAGCCTTGAGAACCTGCAGAATAATATAAAACATAACAATAAGCAGTTGAATCTCAGGAGTGAAGGAAACAGAATGTAATGGAACAAGTAGTTGAGGACATATATAGTGACCAAAAACTTTCCTAAATTTGGTGAAACTCATATATTTGATATTCAGAAATCTTAGGGTACCCTAAATGGGATAAATATAAAAAAATCCATGCCTAAGCAGCACAGTCCTAAAATCCAAAAAAAAGCAGGGAAATCCTCAAAGCACCCAAAGGAAAACTAGGCATGCTACACGCATGAGCAGGAATATAACTGAGTAAGCACGGGCTCATCAAGACTAAGGAGTCCAAAGGCAGTGGAACCAGATCCCTAATGTTCTGACAGTACATCTGTCAACCTAGAGTCCTGTGTTCATTTGAAGACAATCTTCCAGAAGAAAACCAAAATTCAGATGAAAGAAAGACTAGAGAATTTGTTGCCATTCATAAGAAACTCTAAAAGAGGTACTTTGGAGGAAAACAATACCAAGTAGAAATTCAGGCTTAAGGAAGTAATAAAATAGTGTCAAAATAGGCTGGATATGGGCAAATACACATGACTTTTAATATTTAATTTCTTTGAAATTCAAAGGATTGTTTAGGCTGGGGATATAGCTCAGCAGCATAGCGCCTGCCTGGCAAGCATGAGGTCCTGAGTTCAATTCATGGTGCAAAAAAGAAAAAAAAAAAAGATTGTTTAAAGCAAAAAATACCACACTGTCTTCTAGGTTTATTATTATGCAGTTCAAACACGTAGTGATGACTATAGCAAAGAGAATGCGTGGGGAAATATGAAATTTTAAAGTTTCTCTATTTTATGTGAAGTGGTACAACATTAGTTAAATTGAAAAGTCAAAGGTGTATATTATTTATATTTTAATCTTTTAACACTCACTGGTAGCGTTATATAAAGAGGCATAGCCGGGCATGGTGGCGCATGCCTTTAATCCCAGCACTCGGGAGGCTGAGGTAGGTGGAGCGTTGTGAGTTCGAGGCCAGCTTGGGCTACAACGTGAGCGCAAGGCCGGCCTGAGCTACATAGTGAGACCCTGCCTCAAAAAAACTAGGGCTGGGAGTTTGGCTCGGCAGCTTAAGCGCCTGTCTGGCAGGCACAAGATTGTGAGTTCGATCCCAGGTGCCGCAAAAAAAATAAATAAATAAAAATAAAGAGGCATATTTAAAACACAGTAGGCTAACTAGAATGGAATTTTTTAAAATATTCAAATAATACAAAAAATATTCAAATGATACCAAGAAAATAAGGAGCACAAAACAAGGAAGATAAAGAAAGCAAATAATAAATTAGCACATCCAATCACATCAGTAATTATGTTAAATGTTAATGGACAGAGCATTATAACTAAAAGGTATAGTTTTTTAGAATTTTTTTTTTAAAGCTGGGCATGGTGGCTCATGTCTTCAATGCCAAGTGCTTGCAAGGGTGTGGCAGGAAAATCTTAAATTTGAGTCAGTCTGGGCAGCTTAGCAAGACTCTTATCTCAAATTTAAAAAGTAAAAGGATCTGGGGATGTAGTTCAGTTCTAGAGCATTTGTCTAGGATGCACAAGGACTTGGGTTTGATTACCATTAATGATTGCCATTAATGAACAAAACCAAAAACCCACATCTCACAATTATGAGGTTGGCCACTGTCAGGAAGGAAGGAAGGTAGGAAGCAAGGAAGAAAGGGAGGGAGGGAAAAAGGAAGGAAGGAAAAAAGGAAAGAAGGAAGGAGATTTGGGCAAAGAGGATATGGGGAAATTGGAAACCTTGCACATTTTTGCAAGAAATGTAAAACAATGTGGCTATTGTGGGAAATATTATAGCAGTTCTTTTTTTTTTTTTTTTTTTTTTTTTTTTGGTACCAGGGATCGAACTCACAACCTTATGCCTGCCAGGCAGTCACTTACACCACTGTGCTAAATCCTTGGCCCTATTTTTTGAGACAGGGTCTCACTGTGCAGTTCAGACTAGCCTTGAACTCAATTTGTAGCCCAGGCTGGTCTCGAACCCACAACAATCCTCCTCTCTCAGCCTCCTGAGT